>SEOQ01000511.1:0-20269 GCA_004679275.1 Dentipellis fragilis
CAGAAAGCTTCGGGAGAGACTTGGACACGGGAGGCAGCGTTTGCGCAAACTGATGAGTTTCGTTTGGTAGGCGCCGGCATCACCGACGGCATCGGGCTTAGCATCTATAAGGGGGGTTAAAATATGTTTGAATTTGCAATAGTTATCCTTAAATTAAGGGCAGCTCGGCTAAGGTGTCCAAAACATAGATTATCATATTTTTTATTCTGTGGCAAGTCATCCAATCTTACGCGGGTCGCGATGGACCGATCGTAGAGACGTAGCTTCGTAACCAGCGCGTGAGAGCTATGTTGTACCTCCATCAGGAAGGCACCTCCACTGCAGTGACCTCCATCCCAATTTTCTGACACGTCCAAGTGGGAAGGACCTTGGGATTCTCCAATCAGTGACGGTATTGCTAACGCTCTCGAGTCTTCCGGACTCATCTACATTTTGGCAAAGTCGGTCCCCCGGACAGAGCAAAAGCATGAGTAGTTCTTAGATCTCGCACGTGCCAGTATACTTGCTGGCCAATCTGTCGGGTCGGCTTTTCTAGGTGGCACCAGCAGTACCAGCCTAAGTTACCCGCGGTGGAGGATTTGAACGTTAACGTGACTGACCTCGTCCACCATTAATCGACGGCCTCGTCCAGCATTTCCTGACCAACAAACTACTTCGGCATTACAAAATGCTCCCGTGTCACGTTCTCGCTCACTCTCGTAACACCCTGGGCCCTGCAGATCTTCGACCAGTCAAAGCCACCTAGTCACCCCACAAACGCGAAGCCATTCATTGGTTCTCAAAGTCTCCCGTTGCCTAGGTGTTGATGTCATGAAACGCTTCTGTGGGCCACACAAACGCCTGCACGCGTGCCAGATCAGAGCCGCCAGCCCACGCGTCGCGTCGGCATCCCTTGCAACCCGGTCATGTACTCCTCATTCTGCCGAACGTCCACACGAACGCGTAGGAGCCAGATAACGGCAGACTTCATATTCAATCACGAATGTCAATGCCTTTGACGCGGCCAGCCATGTGTTGGCCTCGGTCAGTCGACATTTCAATTTACATGGCCATTTTATGCTGAAACAACGCAACGTTCGCTCCCTGTCTTGGACTCATTGGCACGTCCAAGGTTCCCACCGACATCACGTTTCTGCTGAGGTGCGTCAATGCTCGTTAGTATGTCTGCTGAGTAACTTCATACAGTTTAGTAGTTGTGATGTGCGTGATAGCACGCTCACGGGATCTGCTCCATTGAATCCGTAGAATCTTTGTCGACGCTCAAGCTATGTTTGAACTATACATGCGAACCACCACTTGGTATATAAGACACGCGTGGTCCGAGGTGGAGAATGCCAGAACAATCGCTCTTCTCTTCAGCACAAATCACTCCTACTCTTCTTAACACCACCACAGATACTTTAAACACCACCATGTCCGCCGCCACCGGTAACACTCTGAACCAAGAGCTCACCAAGAGGCTCTACACAGTGCCCGCCGGCGCTCGGGGCAACATCCCGCTCCCAGGTCCCGACGTCGCGAGCAGGAAGAGGCTCGTGGAGAAGCTCCTGCACAACCAGAAGCACTTCCACACCTACTTCAATGACATGCGGTTCCACAAGTGCGTTTTTGCGTTTGCTTCCGGCCATTATTCGTTCCCCCGGCTAACGCGAAGTGAGCCCAGCCATTCCACGCACCATATGTTCGCCATCTACGCGCTCGGTGCAACGCCTGAGCTGCTCGATGCCGCTTATGCCACCCACGTGCAGTATCAGAAGCCCCTCGTCCGGTCCCCGCACTCCATCACGGACGCGAATTTCTTGGATCATCTTGACGAAGACGAGTCAGTTCGCTCTCATCCTCTGCTCCTTTTCATAGCCGCTAATTGATTTTAATTATATCAAGGTACTATGAGGCCTACCTCGCCTATTTCTTAAACTACTTGGACACGCACAATATCGCTGAGACCGTCGACCGCTTCATTTTCTCCCCCGAGTACAATTATATTCCCAACCTCGACGACTTGAATGCTCGGGACAAGAAGAACGGCGGCAAAGGCGCGAAGTAGCAGCCAGAGATGTTGAACCGGTGCTTGGCGAGCTTAGTACACCCGTTCATCCACATCGGCTATGGCATCGAATTCGGCGTCAAGGGGCAATTAGCTGAGGGTAAGCTAACAATGATGGTCGTAGAGACAGAAGACTAATAATTTTTGGACAGGCCTTGCGATGACCGCTGTGCATCCTCCTTTCCAGACTCCCATAGTGCCCTATTCGCTGTTCTCGTCTCACCCGGATTTCACTGCCGCGCCGAGTGCCTCTCTGCTGAAGCGCCTCGCCTCCCTCACTGTCACCTCGAAGTCCGCTCCGTCGACCCCGCTCAAGCCGACCTTCAGTCTTCACCAGCGTATCCTCGCTGATCCTTCCCTCACAGCAGGTGTCGCAATAGATGTAAGCAGCCCCAAGAAGTACGAGGACCTTATCGAGCACTCCGGTGATCGCCTCCATGAGCTCGTGACGGAGTGGTACGAGAAGTGGCTCGAGGGCGCAACGACAAACGAAGAGGTCGAGAGCCGCCTGGAGGCTATGGTCGAGGAAGTTATCTGGGGGAACGTGATGTGGTTCGGGGTCGGCGGCTGGGCTGGACCTGGGAAGAAGGACGGCCAGAACATCAACGCCGACTTCTATATGTAAGTTCCTTCGTTCCTTCTGGAAAACACCGTTCGGGCCTGATCTCGCTGCTGCAGGATGCACCTTGTGACCTCGGCCCATTTCCTCCCTAACTTCGCCTTGCTTCCGAGCGCCAGCAACCCCGCCACGGTCAACCCGCCCTTGTCTCTAGCCAATCGGCTGCTCCTCGTCCGCACGTACTTCGCCCAGTCCATCGGCTGGTACATCGCCCGCGGCCGGCCCGCTCTTCCCCTCGCCGAGTTCTACGCTGCCACGGCCAACCATGTCGCCTCGCCCATCCCGCCTCCCTCGAAGCGCGAGAAGGGCGACGTCAAGGAAGGCACGATCGCAATGATGTCGTTCAAGAGTGCACTCGAGGCCGGCAGCAACCCGTGGATGCGCATAATCCAGAACACGCTCGTCCACACGAGCGAGCATCTGTGCAAGCTGCAGCGCTCGCTGGCGTTCTTCGCCGTCAAGTATGGCAACAGGGATGCTGGAGACTTTGCAGGTTCGCCCCTCGAGGGCAGCGAGAAGCTCGACAGCACCCTTTTCGCCCGTGTTGCTGGCTTGGCGATGGAGAGGCTTGGTCTGGCTAATGAGGGTGGGAAGATAGAATTCTTTGATTTGGTAGGATTTTACGGAGTCGAAAGGAATGGCGACGAGCCGTACGACGCGGAGTAAAGGATCCAGCTCAGGCGAATCTAGTAGTGACGCCTTGTATGTATGAATAACCATGAATTATCCCTGCKCATTTTCTACATGTCAATCTTGCGCGCACCTTTTCATGGTTGGGTCATTCGTCAAGAGTTACATTGCCCCCAGTGACAAGCACTGAGTAACTATGTGAACCTGCAGATACGGTCGCGGAGAAGCCAGCCTCGTAAATGCGTGAGAACGCGTTGTTTATCCCCATTAGGGAGATGCCCGTTATCTCCATCCCCACCTTTCTGAAACGCCCGAAGACCATGTTCACCCTGGCACTGGAAGCCAGCCTTGAGCGCACTTGGGCCAACGCTCGAGCACGTCAGAGTTAGCCTACACGCAGGTTCGGATAGGAGCTCTGCAGAGCAGCCCGTGGGTCAAAATCAACGACTGCATACCGGCAAGGAAGGAAAAACCTGGTCACCCAAGGTTATTGGCTTCCGGCCTGAGCTCGTCTACCATATTGCATCAGGATATATACCATGGCGCAGTTATGCCTTTGACGATCCAACCCATTCGTTTCGGCCTAGTGACTGTACAGTATTGCAATATTGTAAAGGACTTGAAGTAGCCGCGGCAGGAGACCGATTGGTATGTGAAGCGAGAAAGGGTGCAAGCTGAGTTGAAAGGAACAACACGCGGCAGTTCCCTAAACCCGGGGACGGGCTGTCCGGGGTCCGACGGAACCAGGTTTGACGGACGCACAGTGAAGTCGGACGTTTTCCTCTTCCCGCTCCACATTTCGCGTCCCCTTCGACTCTCTGCCTAGCGGCATCCCCCATTTCTCGTCGCTCTTTACTTTTCTCTCTCGTATTCACTTAACCATGGGTGCTAACCTCTCGAAGGCGCTGGGTGCGCTCTCTTTCGTCTTTGGCGCCCGGTTGGGGCGTGCTCGGCCTTTGTTGACACGCGTCGTTTACAGGGAAGATATTTGGGAACAAGGAGATGAGGTTGCTCATGTTGGGGCTGGATGCAGCTGGAAAGACAAGTGAGTCATTCCGGCGTGGTTCTGCTTCAGCTCGCTCACCGTGTGACAGCTATTCTGTACAAGTTGAAACTCAACCAATCCGTTACCACCATACCCACCGGTATGTGCCACCTTGTCATTCCCGGTGCGATAGCTCACACCTTACGCAGTTGGCTTCAATGTGGAGACTGTCACATACAAGAACGTGAAGTTCAATGTCTGGGACGTCGGAGGCCAGGATAAGATTCGACCGCTCTGGAGGCATTACTACACCGGGACCCAGGGTCTGGTCTTCGTTGTGGACAGTCAAGACAGGGAGAGGATAGACGAAGCAAAGCAGGAACTGCACCGGATTCTGAGTGATAGGGAGATGAAGGAGTGTTTGTTGTTGGTGTTCGCCAACAAGCAAGATTTGCCAGGAGGTACGCTTAGCGTTCTCTTTTCATTCGAATATGGTCTCATGTACTTCTTTGAAGCCATGTCACCAGCAGAGGTGACGGAGAAGCTTGGCCTTCACCGCATGCGTGACCGTTCGTGGTATGTCCACCCGAGGTATGTTTGTTTCGATATCGAATTGTTGCACCTGCTGACAGACTTTTCAGCTGTGCGACAACCGGCGAAGGTCTGTTCGAGGGACTGCAGTGGCTGTCCCAGAACGTGAAGAAGCGCCAGCCATGAGAGGCCCTTTCCATTTCATGCATTCTCTATTCGATTCTCGATATTTATCTGGAGTCGTGCCCGTCCATAGTATCGCTTTCATCTTGATACCCATACCACTTTCTGCTTACTTGGTTCATGGCCCCGACGACGCTCTCATGCCCATCAGATATGTATCTGCCCTCCATGCCCCCCTCCGGAGCTACCGCCCCTCATATCTTATCTCGGACTTTTTCCAGCGGTCACACCCTTTTGCTCCCTGTACACATTCCTTCTTCGCCCTCCCCGGTTTCCTATCTCACTCGTAATGGATCGCAGTTCTGAAAGAGAGGGCGTATGTGTACATGGCATGGTTCGTGCCCTTGTCATCCGGCAGGCTTAAGACTCCGAATCGTCTGTGCGAATGGGGTTGCCCAGAGCATCTCAGGGAGCGTCTCGGAGCGTCTCTTGTTATTCCCAGCAACATACCTACTACATTATTGACTTTCGGTAACATCGTTCAGGATCGTTCAGTACTTGAGGATACGACATTACATAAAAGCTCATAATAAGCGCACTGCACATTGCAAAGGATGACGCCTTCGTTGGGAACCGGAAGGTGTACGCCATGTCAGTTCATGAGCTTTGCTTCTCATCAACTCTTCCCAGAACACCATGCAGGTTGCTGGGGTGTCTTCGAGGCGCTTGCAATCTCTGGCTAGAGGCTTCACGTCCAGAGTCGTTGATGGCTTCCCGGGTGCTGTCGGAAACACACCCCTAGTGCGTTCTCGCAGTCATCCCATTATCCAGACGAGCGCTCATCTATAGTTGTAACAGATCCTTTTGAAGAAGCTTTCCGAGAAGACAGGCTGTAAAATCTATGGCAAAGCCGAGTTCCAGAACCCAGGTGGGAGCGTGAAGGATCGCGCTGCTCTGGGGGTGATTGAGGACGCTGAAGCGCAAGGTCGGTGCGTGTTCTCACCAGCAAACCGATGGAAATACTCTGGTGTTCAACGCGATCCGTGACAGCTTGAAGCCCGGAGGCACGGTCGTCGAGGGTACTGCAGGCAACACTGGAATTGGTCTCGCACATGTCTGCAGAGCCAAGGGGTACAGATGCGTTATCTTCATGCCGAATACCCAGGTGCGTCTCAGGAAAAGCACGTCTCCCATAGCGGTATATTTACCGGGACACCGTTGGACAGAGTCAAGAGAAGATAGATCTCTTGCGCATGCTTGGAGCGGAAGTGTACCCTGTTCCTGCCGTGGCCTACGAGAACCCGCAGAACTACAACCACCAAGCCCGAGACTTCGCGAAATCTCTTCCTAACGCCGTCTGGACAGACCAGTTCGACAACACTGCGAACGCTGACGCGCACTACCGCTCGACTGGACCCGAGATTTGGGAACAAACGAACGGCGAACTTGATGGTTTCATCTGTGCGACGGGTACTGGCGGTACATTGGCTGGCGTCGGCAGATATCTGAAGGAGAAGAGTAATGGAAAGACACAAATCTGGCTTGCGGACCCTCCGGGCAGTGTGCTCGAAAGCTACATCGCGAGCGGCGGGAAACTGAAAGACCGAAGTGGGAGCTCAATCACAGAGGGTAAGCCCAAGCTTGTATGTGGAATCGGGACAATACTCACAGGATTGCGTCTACACTCAGGTATCGGCCAGGGTCGCATCACGGACAACCTGGCTATCATCGTGAATGACCTCACGGGAGCTCTGCATATAGCTGATGAAAAGTCGATTGCCATGCTGTACGAGCTGCTCGACACCGAAGGCCTTTATCTTGGAGCGAGCTCGGCTTTGAACGTTGTTGCGGCCGTCGAACTGGCGCAGAAGCTGGGACCCGGTATGTCTTCATTGCTTCTGATCTTGGTATCCCAATGTCTTAGTTTACTGTGTATAGGGAAACGCGTCGCCACCGTACTCTGTGACGGTGCCTATCGCTACCAGAGTCGCCTATTTTCGAAGCAGTGGTTGCAGTCCAAGGGTCTCGAGGATGTCATTCCAGAACATTTGAAGAAGTATGCTGTACTGGACTGAGACGCGTGTAGCAGACAGTATGACGAGTGGAATCAATTGGGTATATATATTATTCCAGTCGTCTAGTTCTGTACTCTACTTTATGATGGGACCCGTCTCTCACATATTGACGACTCTGAGATGAAAGCCATCGACAGGGAGAAAGTCGAAGGCAGCACGATCATGTGATCGTTGGAAAGACGCGTCGCGCGCCAGCGCGCACGAGCTCGTAGCCGTTCGCTGCGGTCCACCGCTTTTCCTCTGCACGCACGCTGGCCTGCAGTACTCCTACCCTACAGCATCATCTCATACGACCCTCAGCTCACGAACATACGAATCCACGAAGTCCACGACAATCATGAGCAGACGCAAACCCGTCCCGACATACGACTCAGAGGGTGTACGACAATCCTACAACGGCAGCAGCGAAGACGGCTCGCAGGGGTACTTCACACCACCGCAAATCAGCCCTGCGGGCTCTCAGATACGGAGATACAGTCTAATTGATCCTCCAATGCCTGGGGGTTCTATCCCGGACTTCAACAAAATCAGCCAAGCAGTGGATCGAATGCAAGGCCGCCTGGTCGCTGGATCTTCCTCCGGAAGACCCTTACCTTCCGCTCCAGGAAACCCTACTGACAGCAGACCTGTATCTGGGAACGGCTCGTCCTTTGGGAATACCCCAGTCGAGCACGACGGACCTGCGATCAAAGTCGAGGACGAGAACGGGCAAACGCTTGTCGTCAGGAATCCTCCTCGTACCCAACCTCAACGACCAATATCTTACCTCCCCACAATCGACTCTGGAGAACCGCTCCGTTGGAGCGAGCACGATCCTTTCGCGGATCCTGCAGCATCCCAGCAATCTCTTGTTCCCATCAACGTGAACCCATACTCTCGACCTGCTTCGCAGCCACAATTCCAGCAGAGCTACAACATACACTCCTCACCGACACGGGCATCTCCTAGTCCTGCTCCGCCTTTCCGACCGTATACTAGCCAGTCTATTGGAACTCCTACCCGCGCATACAAACGGGTTGACGGTTCCTCCCCTGCTGGATCCCCTCAATACATCGACCATTTTCGACACGACACAGAGGCATATGCGTCTGGCACAGCTTCTCGGGCTTCGTGGCAACCTCCGCGCTCTCGGTCCCCTACACCTGCAGTCGATGATGAAGACTACCACATCGTCGGAAACGACAGTATACACTACACAGGCTCACCGGCAAAGAGCAGCAAAGGTGATTATTACGATGAAAAGGAGGAATACGATGAAGAGGACGAGACCGAGGACGAAAATGAGTATTATCTGGAGAAGGAAGGATACGCATACGAGGACGGAGAACAGACACCTGTGAACGACGTTCCTGAAACCCCAGTCGAGACGCGACATTTCGGACCTGCACCTACTGGACGGGTTCTCAGACGACACAAGACGAAGAAGCGTGTTCAGCTCACCAATGGTAATCTTGTTGTCGACCTTCCGGTGCCGCCGAAGCTCGTCTTACCTCGTGTGGGCGACCCCGAAGTAATGAAGATGCGGTACACAGCCGTCACCTGTGACCCCGATGACTTCGAGAAGAGCGGGTTCTTCCTGCGGCAGAATGAGAGCGGACGACGAACCGAGCTGTGCATCTGTATCACTATGTATAATGTCAGTCATCTTTGTTTTTTGTATCAAAAAATCTTATCTTATGATGCCTTCTAGGAAGATGAGATTCTCTTCTGCAGGACCTTGTACGGTGTGATGCGTAACATCGCACATTTGTGCTCGCGAAAGAATTCGCAAACGTGGGGCACAGATGCGTGGAAAAAGGTAAATCTATTTCTTATCTAGTCACCGCTAGTGTTGTATTGACCGGTATATGCAGGTAGTTGTATGCATTGTTGCGGATGGTCGAAAGAAGGTGCACCCTCGTATTCTCGATTGTCTAGCCTTGCTTGGCGTATATCAACCCGGCGGCCACATGAAGAACATGATCAACAACAAGGCAGTGACAGCCCATCTCTTCGAGTACACCACGTCCTTCGCCCTCGATCCAAACCTTCATTTCCGCTATCCTGACAAGGGCATCGTGCCCACACAAATTATCTTTTGCATGAAGGAGAAGAACCAGAAGAAGATCAACAGTCATCGATGGTTCTTCAACGCCTTCAGTGCTCTCCTACAGGTTTGGTCGTCTTTCTTGTTCTACGCCGATGTGTCTAGTTTCTAATGCATTTGACAGCCGAATGTATGCGTTCTCCTGGACGTAGGGACCAGACCAGGAAACAAAAGTATATATCACCTATGGAAGGCGTTCGACGTAAATTCCAACGTCGGCGGAGCCTGTGGCGAGATCGCCGCCTATAAGGGCAAAAACTGGCTGGCATTGCTGAATCCGCTTGGTCAGTGTCTTTTTGCTCTTCAACACTGATGAAATTTCACAATTAATAATGTGGCATGCGGATTAGTTGCTGCGCAGAACTTCGAATACAAGATCAGCAACATCCTCGACAAGCCTACCGAAAGTCTCTTCGGTTACATCACTGTTTTGGTGAGCCCATCGCCATGTGGCACTGTAACCGTATTCAATAGTCATATATGACAGCCTGGAGCGTTCTCTGCCTATAGATATATAGCACTGCAGAACAACAAGCAGGGCCAAGGCCCACTGGCTTCCTACTTCAAAGGAGAAGTGTTGCAGGGTCGTGACACGGACATCTTCACGTCGAATATGTGTAAGCATTGGTCGGCTGTATGTGGCTGTTAAAATCTGACAAGATCTTGAACAGACCTCGCTGAAGACGTAGGTTCCAGTTTGATTTCCACTTTTTGGGATACCAGGGTTAATCGTGATCACAGCGCATCCTCTGTTTCGAGCTCGTTGCCAAAGCTAATAGCAACTGGTAGGTGCGTCGGTCTCGTGGAGGCATTAGGTGCTAATCTACGTTGCAGGGTGCTCAAATATGTCAAGAGCGCAGTCGGAGAGACAGACGTCCCAGACGCCCTCCCCGAGTTTATCGGCCAGCGTCGTCGATGGCTGAATGGCTCTTTCTTCGCGGCGACGTACTCCATCGCGCATGTTGGCCAAATGATGACGTCCGGCCATACAATTGGTCGGAAGATTGCGCTGTTCTTTCAAATGATCTATAACATTATTAATCTGATATCTTCGTGGTTTGCAATCGTGGGTCGTTCATATGTCGCTTGTCTTTCACGTCTGATCTCTTTCTTTACAGGGCAACTTCTACCTATTCTTTGTTATCCTTACTTCTTCCTTGGAAGCTCCGGAGTTTCACATGAAAGGAATTCGTTATTTCAATTCTATAATTCAAGTAAGACATGCAGACGCGAGTATTCTGCTGTATTCACTAACAGAACTTTACAGTACCTCATGGCATCCATTGTCATCGCATGCTTCTTCTTTGCTATGGGCAACAAGCCTCGAGCGTCAGTGATATTCACACTCCAATGTTGATGCCGTCGACTGACCTCCGAGTAGTGCCAAGTGGAAATACAAACTAATCGCCATCATCCTTGCGACCCTCATGGCCTACCTCATATTCGCAGCCATCAGATGTGCCATAATGGCGTCGACTCAAGGAGGCCATGAGTATCAGGTCATGCTTTTCAGCATAATCGTGACCTACGGAGGTAAGTGTTCTTGCTCGAAGTTCGGACTGCAGCTTATTTGGGTATAGTGTATACATTTGGCAGCTTCTTGGCCTTCGACCCTTGGCATATGTTTACCAGTTTTGCCCCATACATGCTGCTTTCGCCGTCGTATATCAATATTCTCAACATGTAAGTCTCACCTCAAAATTACAGGATGAAGACTAAAATTATCGTCAGTTACGCCTTTGCTAACTTGGACGATGTAAGATTATCTCTTCCGTGTTCTGTCCAATACTCACCATCTTCGAACGTTCTCATAGATCTCATGGGGTACCAAAGAAGACACAACAGTGGACAGCGACTTGGGTGCTGTGATTCAAGATTCCCACTCCCAAGTCGACGTCGAGATGCTCGTAGAGGCGGCTGATGCCAACGAGCTGTATGAAGAAGCGCTACAGAACCTCAAGCACCGCTTACCCGTCAACAAAGGGGGCAACGGCACGTCCGCTGCAGAGAAGGAGCAAGCCGCTAAAGATTATTACGCAAGTGTTCGCACCAATGTTCGGAAATCACTTTCTTTCGCTTTTCGATACAACAACTGACACTGTCGAGCAGGTCCTGCTTGCATGGGTTTTATCCAACGTGATTATCTTGATATTCACTTGTGTGTACACTTGCTGACGAGTGATTATGCTCCAGGGCCTGCTGCTAGTTGGAATTCTTGGCGGTGGCCAGTCAACCGACACCTTCACCAACAACAAGAGCCTTTCCGCTGCTAAGGCATATATGACCTTTGTTCTAGCTTTCGTAGGTTTTACTAGCATCATTGTAAGTCCCACCCGTACAGCCCCAGAGTCGCTCTCACGTCGCTTCCCCCACCAGCGGTTGACTGGATGCACGTTCTACTTGCTTATTCGTGTATTCACGGGCTAGGCCCTTTTTATCTCCACCCCCATGTCTTGCTGGCATTTCTTATTCGTATTCCCCGCGACCCCGTCCATGTTGCATCGCTTTCATGGTCGTCGTTCTTCCTTAATTCATGTAGCCCATTTATAATTATGTATGCATGCGGACACAGTACACAGGATCTTCCCGGCCCCCATTCCTATCTCGAGTACATACATGGAAAGCCATACCCTCCTGATGATACAAAGAATAAATTATATTCTCCAGAACCCCGTACCCATTCTTCACCCGTACAGGTATCGGTAGAAGCTCTTCGCTCCCTTAGAAGCAACGCTATCGTCCTGTAGCGCGGCGGCCTTGGGTAGGTGCGTATCCATATACCTCCGTCCCACTCTCCTTGCAGGCGACCTCGATGGCGACGAACCCGAACGCGTGCGGTTCCAGACGCTATTCCGATAAGGGACAGCACGGCGGTACCTGGAAGACACGGCGGGGTGTCCTGTGGTTTGTGATGGATGATCGTGTATTGACAGGGACTCCACGCCGTGCTCCAGGTCGCTCTCTCCTTCAACAGACCAAGCCTCGGCTTCCTCCATGGCTTCGTGGTATAATGAAGAGATGGAACCACGTGACGGAGATCGGTCGGAGGATAGTTCCGCTTCGACATCGCCTTCCACGTCAGAGGCAATGTCGGAGAGGGACACACGTCGTGGGGAAGCGTCTGACATGCTCTCGCAATCGGCATCGGACAGGATGTCAGACAACTCGTCGGATTGTATATCGGACGGCGATAGGACCATGTCCGAGTCGTACGAGGAAAGCGAGGTCAAGTCTTGGTCAGTAGTCGGAGGCGTAACCAGACCTGCGCGGGCTGCACGATCCGGACGGCTAGTGTTGGGCCGAAGGAGATGCGTTAGTCGGTGAGTAGGCGTGTCTTTGCCTGTGAGGATAAATGTGAGCTGAATAGCGCAGATAGGATGAAGATTCGAGACTAACTGAAGCTGACCACCTCATGATACCGTGCACAGCAATGGACGACGTATCTTGCCCAGGCGTCATCTTCTATCCACCAGACAAGCTTCGTAGGCGTCCTCTCTACCTCCCGCACTCCTTCTTGGTTCGCAATGATACGCCCCGGAAACTCCCGCCCATKCTCGTCCAGAAGGCCCGCATCCTCTGTCCTCACTACGACTGTGCTATGCTGGAGCCAGGTTATAAGCTCGTCTTCCACGCCCTTCACTAGCTCCTGTGTGCGGGGTCCAGCCTTGCGCAAAGTGCGCCGCATCCCACGCATGGAAAGACTAAACCGGCCTGCATTTGCGGTAGGCACGGATGTGGTGGGCGCGATGGTCGGAGGTAATGTAACACTGCGTGGGAGATAGGGCGGAAGCGGAGTCGGGAAGGTGGGATGGAGTGACAGGCCGACTAGGGTCGATATCTTGCCTTGTAGGCGCCGCGATGTGCGGATTGCCGGTGAAACGGGCTGCCCATGACGGGAAGGCAAGGGCACGGGACCTTAGCAATTGAATTCATGGCCCTATTTCCTGAAACGCACCATTCTCTTTGCGCCGAATCCACCGCTTGCCTTCGTTATCGTCCCGCCGCGATGTTTTCTTGGCCGCGGAAGATGCAGACGCAGGACGCGTAAGAGGCCGGTCAGATAGGAGATGAGAGAACCGGTTGTTCAGGCCCGCGTGGCGAAGAATTGCGGGGAAAGAGAGAGGGACTGCTTGGGCGGCTGCACTCGGGTTAGTAGGGGTTTCTTTGGCCTCGGGTGCTAAATCTTGGCCTTGGATGGAGCTGAGGACTTCAGATGCCATGCTTTATGGTGCTTTGCGTGGATATGATGAGAGCGATAGGAAACAAAGGAGCAATTGGGTTTTGAGGAAGATCGTACTGTAGGTCAGAGTCAGTCTGACGGAAGTGCATCAACCCGGACTCATCGCCTGAGCGTACCTCGCGGCAATTGCCGTCGCGCCTACGTGACAACCCTCCAGAACAGCCAGTACTCTTCTCCGACGTCCTTCGTTGTACATACTCAGAGTACTCAGCTCACTCATGCGCTTGATTCACCCGAGTTGAATACTCGTATTTTTGCAGATATTTGCCGCCTCATGCTCGGCAGTCTCCGATTCGGCGGTTCGCCGAATTACGGCAAACCAGCCAAGCTAACCATCCACTACCCACCCATCGTGAGTCGGACGACTCTGTTGACTTCTGCACCTCAGGTTACTACTGCTTCTGCATAATCAAATGTCTTACACGCATGTTACTGAATTTCAAGTTCCATCCTATCGAGCGTATGACGTAGTTGCGCTACTTTCTCCAAAGACGAAAGACTTCCCCCGCTCAAGCACGGACTTCTATTGAAGTACAGCATGGTTAGTGCGTCCTGTTTTGAATAACATTATATAAACGCTGCGTGAAGAACGGGAGCTTACAAACTATAGGTCATAGCTCTAGGTCAAAAAATGTATTATCGGGCTCAATACAGGGTCTTATCGTTGTGGAGAAAGGCTTCGATAACTGTCACAGCTCGGAAAGTACACGCGGAAGTGCCCAACCGAGCGCTGACCCCTGCCTCCACATGCCGTCCGCACCTCCTGCCCGTGCAGAAGTTTTGGCAGACGATATTCTCACTCCACCCCAGTGCGTACAGCCGTCGTCGGCGACTGAAGTCGTACCTGTTCCTCAGGTGGAGTACAGACAAAATGACAGCGTCCCCTTCGAATGGATGTGTCAATGTCGTAAGTCTGGCACTCTATCTACGCCTTTATGTATGACACCACCCTCTAGTTTTCAGATCACCTGGCCATCTATCTTTGCTTTTGGGCTTGTGTCGGAGACGCATCACCAGTATGAATGTAAATGTCCGAGAACAGGCCTCTTGGCGCCCGCGACCCTCTATAAGAGTTGCAGCAATCGTGCCGAATCTTTGATCTCGCAGGTCGTCCATTCGCATTCTGTGAGCCATCCGACAAGTTCATCGCCTCAGCCCTCGTCGAGTACTGATATTGACGCGTGGAACATAGACGAACCTATACGCAATCTTACTGTACCTATTTTAAGGCCATCCCCTCGAAATAGCTATGTCGAACTCTTCTGCCCCGATCACAAACGGTAATTCCGAAGCAACTACCAACACTCGCCCAGCTGTGTTAGTAGTGCGTGATTCAATCCCCTCCGCTCTCGACAAATTCTAATCCCACATATAGGTCGGCGGTGGGCCAGCGGGCCTGACAGCCGCACTTACACTCCGGAAGAATGGTGTAGCTGTCCGCGCAATCGAACGCATGAAGGAATTCAGCGATGGTGTACGAGGGCCGGGCGTTCAAGTAATTTTTTTTGTCATTTTCTGATTCATCTATAAGAACCTGACGAATGTCACTAAGCCCCGGACCCAAGAATTGCTTGGCTTCTTGGGCGTTCTTGACGATATAGAAGCCATTTCGAAGAAAGCACACATGATTGCGAAGCATGGTGTCGGAAAAGATATTCTAGGCGAGGTCCAATGGGTTGAGTACGCAGACGAGTCTCCTTCGATTCCACACGTAGGTTTCTCGTATGAAATCCTCGGCGGTCTATCGTACTAAGACCTCTCTAGCGAAGCGTGTCAGACGTCAACCAGTCGGCATTCGAAGGAGTTCTTCGCAAGCATCTGGCATTGCTCGGCACCACTGTAGAGAGGGGTGTAGAGTTAGTTGGAATCAAACAGACGCAGGACAAGGTCACAGTTCAGCTTTCCAGCGGAGGCCAAGAATACACCGAAGAGTACGACTACGTTATCTCTGCAGACGGCGCGAAAGGTAAGTGAACCGATGTTGAACGGCTGGCTGTGGCTCACCCAAATTTAGGACGAACTCGCAGGATGCTAGGCATCCCTTTCGTCGGCGAGACTAAGGAAGAAGACGTGATGCTCCTGGCAAATGTCGAGTGCGAAGATGTGGATCGGAACGTGAGTCGTCATCATTTTACTTTGAATCATAACAACATAACTGATGCTCTTCCTAGCATTGGCATACCTGGGGTGAATTCGGTCGGGGGATGTAAGTCTTCAAGTTCCATCGAATTGAATGATTGAATAATTCCTATCGAATCGTTATAGCTTCTGCCTCAAACCCATTAGACCAGCCCCCTTGTTCCAGATCCAAGCTTTAGGCCCGGAACTACCCAAGCCACTTCCTCACGACACAGAGGGGCTCCAGGCGATGCTGAATGATTTGAGTCAATCGACCGACATCAAGCTTTCCAATGCCTCCTGTGTGTCGGAATGGAGGTAAGCTCGAACCTCTAAGTCTGATGTCGTATTCTGATCTCTTTTAAGAGCTAATATTCGTATGGTCGAGAAATTTGGTGTAGGAAGAGTTTTTCTGGCAGGAGGTGCGTGATGGTCGTAGCGTCTCACGATCCTGACACTGACGTTCTCCCATATGTAGACTGTGCCCATTGTCATTCACCGGCGGGAGCCCAAGGGGCGAACACGGGCATACAGGACGCAGTAAGTGCTTCTCGGGATTTCTGAGTGTCTCCTCTACTCACCGTCTTGCTAAATTTAGGCCAACATCGCCTGGAAGCTCTCCCTTGTTGTCAAAGGTCTCGCCAAACCGACGCTCCTCGATACCTACGAGATCGAGCGTCTGCCCGTCGTGGCCGAGATGCTGGACTTGACCAGCCAGCTTCACAGTAATGCATTCAATCGCATTCCAGATTCCACCCTTGGCAGTGGTGCCGAGGAGTCGAGAGCGCACGATCCTTATTGGCGCCCGAAGACGGGCCTTCAGCTTGGGATCAATTGCCGTTGGAGCCCGATTGTCCTGGATGGGAGAGCTGACGGGACCACGCCAGTGGAGAAGAAGGCATACGGCACACTCGGCGACAAAGTCAGAGCTGGTGACCGCGCCCCCGAGGCGCCCCAGTTGCTCAAGCAACCAGGTGGGAACGAAACAACGTTGTTCGACCTCATTGCTGGGTACTCGCGCCATACGGTCCTGGTATTCTCAGGGGACTCCCATGCAGAGCTGCCCACCTCCCTTCAGAAATATCGCGGAAACCCGATCATTTCTCTCATCGTTCTGTTGCCTGAAGGATCCACAGAGACGACTGTCGAACACGGAATCCGCACTTTCATCGACAGCGGAGGCCACGCTTACCGCGCTTACGATGTGGAGAAGAGCTCGCCTACTTACATCGTTATCAGGCCAGATGGGATTGTGGGGGCATACGCTATCAATGCGGACCAAGTGCGCCAATACTTTGACGCCTTCCTGCTTTGAGAGCGCCGGCCTTTTTTTGGCACCAGCGAGTCCAAGAGCGACACTGTACTGTATTTCGGTGGTTCTGTTTGTTGGGATGTATAGAATTCATAGGGTTTCGTGCGAAGAGGACATGGCCATAGCTCTAGATCACTTACGTGACATACGTGAACGGACATTTTGAGGTGCAACTATTTGACCAAGAAGCGGAACCCCTTGGATCCAGAAATGTATCTCTAAGCCTAGATATGACCGGTTCTCTTCCCAATTTCCATGATCTCCTTGACTGTATGGAAAAGTAACCCAGGGAAGAGCTGCTCTCGCTGCTCTTCGACTATCTCCCTGGGATTTGCGCTGGCGCCCGAGAAATTCCACTCGTCCATATATGCCTTCAGCAACTTCGGCACATTGTCCGGGTCGTCGTGGTACTCCACAATGTCCTGATAAACCTGCGACGCAGCTGATACGAGATCTTGGTGAATTTTCGTCCTAGCACCCATCATGAGCGCTCGCTCAGTGCTGTTAAAAACATAGAGACAAACCGTAAAATTCTTCGGCCCATGTCAATGCCTGATGCCAGGTGCCTACGTCGCCTTGCAAGTACACCTCCTCCGGCCATTCTCTATATGGTACCTGGATCAACCGTAGGAGTGCCCGCGCAACATCTCTCCCAGCCGTCCATCCAATCTGTTCCTCGCCCGTGCCTGGAAGATGTGCCTCCCAAGCGTCCGTATCCAATGGCCACACAGGCCCAAGTGATTTGAAGTATCGTTTCTCCAATGGGACAAAATAATCCATGAACCAACCCTGGTTTACGAGCGTCCACTCCACAGGGCCCCCTTTTGCCTTGTGCTCACGCAGAGCACGTCGAATTTTGCCGTGCGTTGGGATATACATGCGGGGTTTATCGGCGTGGTTGACGAGGTCCCCGCCGTACTCGGAGGGAACGAGGCGCTTGCACGCCATTGAGTTGGCGCAGGCGGCAAGCATTGCGAGGTGAGTGTCGTTGTAGAAGTGGTCATTGGAGTGTATAAATGAGAAGAGGATTGTCGCTCCGGTGGTGTTGAGGATCGAGAGGAGTGAAGACTCGGAGTAGTCGGTCAAATGGAGGGAGATGGAAGGCCGATTGAACCATGGACGTTCCTAATGACCACGACGGAGATCAATCAATCGAAATCTTGGGCAGTGACATCCTATAGCGTCATGACGTACCGCACGGGAGATCAGATGGATGTCGTAGTTGCTGTCCTTCTCTAGTTCTTCGACAAGATACTTTGCTGTATCACCAGCTCCTGCGATTGCGACAACCTGCTTGTTCGACGTGCTGGCCATAGGAAGTACTTCACTCCTGGGCGGTTGAGATGTGCACCGTTCATATGAGGAATGTCACATTTATACGAGTGACTCTGCGCTAAGTATGATAGCTGCTGAATAAGAACACTGACCTGACACTGCCAAGAGACTCTGAGTCACCTTGAAGTTCTGGGTTGAGGGAGGTAGACGCCGATCCCGAAATATATTTGCACCCACAATACATCCGTTAGATGTGGATCCGGTTCAACATGAGGTATGTCTGAGATCCGTGCGAATCATGAACGAGCAAGATAGTTTAATGTCTGGACACTTTGTTAGAATGCCAAGCTTGATACGTCAGTAAAGGCGGCGCTCGAGGCTGGTGAAACACCCACCCTGTCTTCGACCTACTGAAACACGGTGGGAAAGTGACCCAATTGTACCGTGTTCTTATTCGGAAGAACATGTTGCTATTTGCGCGTTGGTCTCGAGGTATTCTTGGTCTCAAGCTAGTGACAGTGACCCTTCCAACGTCGAAACAGTCGAAGGACCGGACGGCATCGAGTGATTGTCGATGTTAAGGATCGGCGGTCAATGTCGTAATGTATGCTGCTGCCAAGTAAATAATCAAATACGGCTCAATGGTCTAGTAGTATGATATTTGCTTCGGGTGAAAATCCATCGCGTGATGTCAAGTGACAATTGTGGATTGTTTTTGTGCTTGTGCCTTTTGGTATGGCACTAAAAGACGATGAATTTGACCCCAAGTGCATGTTTTTGAAGAAAAAGTACAAAGTTACTGCATTCGCTGGCGGAACGCGTGTCTCGACTCGCAGGTGCAGGGGCAGTGCGTGCAGCCTGCGCGCGTGGAAAGAAGCGAACTTTGGAGAGTGGAGTATCCGAAGAATGACCATTCTCGTGGAGCCCATCTCAAGAGTGCTGTTACTTTTTGAGCGATCTACGAGCAGGGGGGGACGGACACGTCGCGCGTAAGTAGTATGTGACCAACTCGACTGTCAGTGCCAATGAGTTACGTGTTATACCTTTCCGAGTTGCCGTTGAGTACAGGTTCGTATTTCTATTCAAGGCATTAGTCCGCCATAGTCAGCGTATCGACTAAGCAATCATACAACACCCTCTATACCCTCACTGACTACCACTGACTACCACTCGCAGAAGAGAAGTCCATATCTATATCCCCACTGCGTGATCTTTTGTAGGCGCGCGGTGGAAAAGTTTCCGGTGGTTCCGAGCTAAACACCATCACACTTTGTACGTGCTCGTTACTTACCCGCGCGATGCCGGAACGCATTATAACCATGAAGAAGGTTATAGAGATGATTGGCACCAGCTAACCCGTGTCTCTGTAAGCGAGAGTAGCGAGCGTTCGAACGAGAACTCACTATGTCTACCATGAACGTTTGACCGTTCGACTTGATCGCGAATAAGATCAAGAAGATGGTAAGGGATACGGTGTAGAGTAGTGCCGCGTCCACCATAGTTAGCAGGATGGGCTGTACCGTTTGCTTTCGTCGATCATCAGCGGTAGTCGTCCAGATCTTGTAAAAGAGTAATGCTAGAATCGGGGACATATTAGCACAGTAAAGCAGTTCACGGTGATTACACGCTACGCACAAGTGCAGATAACGTTCATTGACAAGGATATCGCCCAGAACGACGTTATCCATGGGAGAGTATTACTGGAGAATATCGTGGCACCATCAGGAAGATTGTCCGCAGACCATACACTGCCGACCGCCGTGGCTTGCAGGGCCGTATAATACGGTCGGGTCAGCATCCAGCAAAAGCTCAGAGCGAGCACATACCAATTGTGGCCAACAGCATGATGATAGGAACTATTATGATATAAATGGACTGCCAGATGACATAGCAGCGGTATATCTGAAGTAGAGTATTTGAATCATGATGCACGATGGATAGTGGAGGGAGACGCACTACAACGCTATCTCCCGTGACCGTTTGCAGAGCGTAGATAACATTCTTGGATATGAAGGTAGACATCTTGAGCTTTCCGAACCACTGCGACGGACCGTCTGGAAAGTCGTTTCTGTGATTGATCATACCCTCGATAGTACGTTTCACATTAAGCCCGATATGCTAAAGATTGGACGATCGATAAGCTTGATGTCAGAGCAATCTATAGATGCGTTGAACCCACGATTGAACTGAGCACAAAGAGCATGGAAGCAACGACCAGCATCCTCCAA
>SEOQ01000512.1:0-20195 GCA_004679275.1 Dentipellis fragilis
GGGGCTGTGAGGGCGGCTGGTATCCATTTGCTGGGGGCTGGTAAGAGGATGCTGGCGGGGGCTGGTAACTCGATGCTGGCGGGGGCTGGTAGTTCGACGCTGGTGGCGGCTGGTAATTCAACGCTGGTGGCGGCTGGTAGTTCGATGCCGGTGGAGACTGATAACTTGATGCCCCAGGCGCCTGGTACTCTGGCGTCGTCGACTGCCTGTAACTCGACGGCTGTGCCTGGTAACTTGAGGCATACGGAGACACATATTCAGATGGCGGCGGCTGAGACAAAGAGCCCACTGATTGACTTTGCTGATGCGACGGCCGGGGAGTGGATTGCGACGGCGCGTAGCCGCTGCTGGCGGTACGATTGTGATACGCCGACGGCGCCTGCTGGGGATTGGGTGCTGCGGGTGCAGGAGCATTGTACGACGGGTACGGAAGCGATGCTTCTCCATCGTACCGTCTCTCCGCCCCTGTGCGCGGCGGCGAGGACGAGGGATAGCGCGTGTGAACTGGTGCCCCTGGAGGAACTGGGCGAGGCTCCGACACTGGTCGCTGATCCGGTCCAGCACGGAGGATAGAAGGAAGTGGCGCGGCTGGTGCTCCAGTAGGCGCTGCCTCTTCAGGCAGCGGCGGTAGAGCGGACTCGCGCCCGAGAGGAGAGTGGGAAGGGCTGCGTCCGTGTCCAGCGCGTCCCAAGTTCGCCTGCGTGTTGCGATCTGGGTGGAGCTGGCTGGTGGGTCTAGGAGGACTGCGGCCTGGTGGAAGGTTCGCATTGTTGACTTCTGGAGACGCGATCGGAGGTTTGTGTGTGTAGTTTCCTTGCGTGCCGTCAGGGCGGGAGAGGCGCTGGGCAGGAGACAATTTGGAAGCACGGCGCTGGAGGGGTGCAGGGCCAGCGGCGAAGAAGGTCATCTCGAAGTACACGTCGCCTCGCTGGCCGCCGTTCGTCTTGAGCGGGATCCAATCTGCAGGCACGTTGGGTCAGACCGTTCCATCGTAAGTCCTCTCGCGCCGTGTATAACGCACTCACCATCAAACTCGCCAGTTTTCAAAGTCTCTGTGATGTCCAGCTCTGCCTCCCCCAGCAGCTGGTCATCCTTCCTCTCCTCTGACCAGCACGATATCTCCATCGTCCTATTCTTCTTCGACACCTCCTTCGAGATCGGGAGCCTCAGCTCGGCGTCCCAAACGGGGTGCTGGCCGCCCTTGGGATCGACAGGGGTGCGCTTGGTCGCGCCGCTGAGCGAGACACGGACATACGGATCCTGTTTGTAGAACTTGTGGTTGTCGATGAGGTGCTGTGCCTTAAGCACCACGACGACGAGCGTGCCGAGCAGGTTCTCGCGCGCGACTGGTAGGGGTTCGGGCGCCTTGGGCGTCGGACATGGGCAAATCTTGGGAGGGGGAGAGGTGCAGTGATGGACGGGGTGCAAGGCTCAAGTAGTCGCGGGCGCTGATATTGTTGGCACTGCTCGATCATTCCCTTTTCTGGCGCTCCTCCTCAGGCAACCATACGCGGTGGCTGTGCTCCTGTGCGAACTGCGAGTAATATTGGTCCTTTCAGGCTCCCGTACTGCGTTGGACATGCTGTACCTTTCTTTCTTACAACAAACCATAACCACTGACATACGATGTCATCACACTCCAGCGTACTCCCTGAACCTTGCAGCTTTGGGGCCTGTCGAACGCATCTTATTGCGGTGCCACGTATACGGTCGGGTCACGCCAATGACCGAATAGTTCTAATTGAGGCCCACGTACAAGTATAGCATTAGACGACATCGCGTCACATACCTCGAAGAAGAAGAATTGGTTAAAAGGCCGGCCCCTAGCCCGCGATAGATGAATCGAAGAAGTTGTGAGGATTGTTCGTTATATGATGTTGTACACTAAATGCTACACAGAATGTAGTAAATTAAGCAAGGTGCATCTGTCTCTAGAATTCAGTCAAGTGGAGGTGGAGTAGCAGGCGGCGGGCGTCTTACCTATCTATACCTGCTGCATCTCCGCTTGCTGCGGACGGGTCAGGCGCTCACTGTCATGAAGCTCATTCCTATGCCTGCCCTTGGACAGACGCAAGTCGTATGCGTATGTCAAAAGGTAGAGCGTGAAAAAAAACGCGATTGTCCACTCCAATACACCTGTTCCAGCCTGTCAGACACCTGCATCAAACTCGGTGTAAAAGATGCGTACCTCCGACGTTGTCGTTTTGGAACAGCTCCACAGCAAACGCGATAGCAAGAACGATAAGAACCACGACGATAATGGCCTTCATGATGTACGCGATTCTGAGCTCCCGCACGCCTCCATAACCATTGGACAACCAGCGATACTGAAATCACGCAACATCTAGGCATGCAGACAACTCGGCAAAACGAATCACGTACCTCACAGATGGTAAAAATTGCACTTATTGCCACGCCTACCATGAACACAAGGAGAAACACGCGATGGGCGCTTTGGAAGCGCTTCGTGTCGAATATGGAGAGAAAAATGAGCCCAAGGCCTCCAATAACGGAGCCAAGAATAGCGATCCAAGCGAATGTGTGCTCGCGTTTGCGCATATCTGGGTGCAGCCTAGTGCAAGATAAAATCAGGATACTATCCATAGACGCCAACGAATAAGAACGCACCTGCCGTGATGCCGCAAGAAGCGTTCAATAGACAGCGACAACACGAAGGACACAGCAGTAATACTGCATCCTGTGATGAACAGCGGCTTCAGAATGTCGGCGCCAATGTCCGAAATATATGGTATTGTGCCATCCTCGGAGACGTAGTGCGGCTCGTTTTGACCAACCCACGTGAGGATCATGGCAAGCAAAGTCCCTGATCTCCAGAAGTCAGAAATGTACGCAGAATGTCAGGTACAGGAGCACGCACCGAACCATATGAAGGCACCGAACACGGGTATCCAGACATAGGCCCAGTGGTGTCGCTCGTGCGAGAAGATGGCCATGTTACAGCTTTGAACGTTGGGAAGATGGCAGCTGCACGACGCGGCACGAGCAATTTAAGGCCAAAGGACGGTCTCGGGTGGGGGGGGAGAAGGACGCAAGGAGGGTGGATGGGATAAGAGAGTCGGCCAGGATGGAGCGGGGACCGCATACCGAGTCGTGTGCGAGCCAAGCCAAGAGAGCATACTGACGTCACGACGCTTTTGCTGATGCCCTCGGCCCGGCGTTAGCTGAACGTTGCTTACAACCTGCCGTTACATGTCCGAACGGTCCCACTCTACAACTCCTCCATCCTACATTTAAATAATGTGTTGCACGACTACCCCTTCCCGGCAAGATATGGTAAGTAACAAGACATGGTGCAACAAACAAAAGGTACTGCGGCGACGGGAAACAAGAAACAAACGCTACAAAGACAAACATGGTCAACAAGACCACCACACGAGAATCGGCCACCCCAATTATCCAGCCCAGTCTGCACATCGTGTGGAAGCAAATAAAAGACGCTAGACGCACGCCCACCAGCGACGAACACGGATTATGCTGCAGCTGCCACTGCCGACGTCGGCTGCCCTTCCGGTTTCGCCGTCGATGCCGGCTGCGCTTGTGCGAGTTTATGGAATATCTGTCATGGCATATGGAGCGATTAGCAATAACTCTCACACAAGTATCAGCCAGGGCGTTGCTTACTTTGACATAGACCGGTGCCATTTGCCCTCCACTGACGGCCCACTTCCCGTCTATAATCGTGAACGGCACTCCCGTCACTCCCTTATCCCTCGCCTCCTGCACCTGCACCATGACCTTCTTCAACTGGTCATCCGTGTCGAGGAATTTCAATGCCTGAATGGAGATAAGAAGCGTAAGCGACGACGTCAGACAAAACTCTCGATTGGACAGTCCAAAAGAAGCACTCGATCACATCGTAGTGCCTTCCTTGACTAATGGCTGAGAAAAGAGCATTAGTGAGAAGTATACTCACCTCATCCTTCGACATGACGCCCGCACACTCAGCCATCTCGGACAACATGCCCATATCAGCAATGTCCTGCTCTTCCTCCATGTATGCTTTGAAGAGCAAACGAACAAGCTTGAGCTGCAGGGGCGAGCCGCCAATCTCGAGGGCTTTGCTCATGAGTCGGTGGGCGCGTGTCGTTTGGGCAATCTTGCCTTGGAATGAGCTACACAAATGCAGGGTCAGTGAATCGGATTAAAATATATGTTACGTGTGCATAGAAAGGCGAGCGTAAGCCGAGGGGCAACGGCAGCGGGAGCTGAGACATTAGTGAAGTGATTGCACGGTACATGCAGATGCCCGATATTGCAGGACACAGGAGCACGCCGCTGCCCTGACGATGGCCGCCGGGAGGGCGTAACGAATCCAAGGACAAACTACCAACTCACAAGTTGATGCCCACGTTCTCGCCCTGCTGTATCGCCATCTCCATAATCGAGTCGAACTTCGCCTTCCCTATCTTCTTGTAGAACCAATCCAGCTTGTCGACGCCCTCGTCTGGGAGGTCGGGGTGCAGCAAGAATGGTCTGAATTCCACCTCAAACGTGATTGGGAGAGTGGAACACTGCGCTATGGCCTTCTGCATTTCGCGGAAGCCGACATAGCACCACGGGCAAGTCTAGGAGCGGCATGAGTGTTCAGTGAGTATGCAACCTGGACGAGGCGGGGAAGGACGCACGAAATCCGATATGATGATGAGCTTTACTTTCCGGCTTCCCATACTGCTAACTGACTCCCGGCGCAGCGCTCGATAGAACCTGAAGTCCCGGAGCGGAGTAAAATGTAGACGCGGAGAGCGGACCAAATCAAACGGCCAGCGATGTCGGTGGTAGTGGATACGAAAGGAGAATATAAGACGGTAGACACAAAGCTGGCGGGCGGTGAGAATGAAAGAAGATAGAACGGAGTGCAAGGAGGAGGGGGCGGGGAAATATGTACAGGAGTGGTGACCAAGCCGCGCCGGGAGAGATCCAAGGATTGGTGAGCAAACAGCGCGTGTCACACAATGTGACCGCTTACATACAGTCCCCGTGTCACTCCAACGTACACTTTGTCACTTTTCCGTCAACTTTTCCTACGATCCGGCGACTCTCCACTTCCTAATCTCCAGATTCCTCCGGAAGCAATCCTGCTGCGTTTCGACAATGCCTCCAGCGCCAGCGCATCGCAAACCAGAGAAGGGCGGCTGCAGTCCTGAGAAAGTCCGCCTTCCTACTTCCGCAGCGTCATTCTATAAATTGCGGGGGGCCTTGGTCACGTTCGCAGGGCCACCGATCTCGTCAGATCTGCCAGATCTGCCCATTCGCGCAATTCTCGCCCGAATTCTCAAACAATTGGCCATCCAAGACGCATCATGGTCACGCTTTCTTATGCAAACTACATCTCTAGCGCTGGCGCCTGCTTGTCCCTTACAGGGTTCCAGGGTGTTGCAAACAATTCGAACGCGATAGGCAACATCGTAGCCCCGGATTATGACACCCTTCCGCATTGTAGTTGCCGGGAAAGGGTCTTAAGTTGACTAGGTGTCGGACATTTAGTCAGTAAGACTGAACACCCATGGCGTGTTCGGACATCATGCATCATCGTAGAGCGGAAGGTCACGGTCCGGAGTGGTGTAGCGCTTTCCCCGCGAAAGGGAATCGGGATGCCCGACATGATCGCCGAGGCGGCTACGTACGGTGAGCAAGTGCTTTGGTTGCAAGTGGGTTACTGACTTCTCGGAAGGATACTCGTAATTCAGGTATGCCGATGAAGGCTGGTCCGTGGATGTGATGACCAGTTGGTCAATCCGTGCGAATGCTTTATGGGGCACGAGCATCCTCAAGCTCACAAGCCTGGTGACAGAATGGCTTGAAATACTGTCACAATGGATGCACAATCGTTTCAGCAGTACTCCAAGAGAAAAACACAAGGCAAGGTCGATGACAAACTGCTTGGTGAGAGCTTCGAGCACGGGGTGCTTCTGGAAGCCTTGTGTATATTTTAGTGGCATGGTCGGAAGGCGGGCTTGCTATAAAGAAACACGGTGGCAGTCGCTCACCCGCAATTGATAGGTCGAGACGTAACTCGGGGATCCAATGGGTATACAGATCGTCATGAATTTTCGGCCTGCGCGGCCACGATCAGTAATAGGAACACCAAGAGCTCTATAAGCAAGCAGCCGCACACGACGCACCCGAAAGTCTTGACTGTGCAGTCTCGATTGCTGGACAATCATCATGTGCGCGCTGTGAACTGCACGCGCAAGACACGCGCGGTCCAGGTCCCTGACGGTTTCGTAGTAGATCAGCTCATCTCGCTTGAGGGCACTTACATAGACTGAACGATTATTCGGGAGCTGATTTCTTGCGCCCGCCAGTTGATAACCCTGCCCTCGTGTTTGCTCATTTGCTCATGTTCCCACCGTCGTGCGAGACGGGGTCACGCCTGCAGCAGCAGCATCATCTCAATACGAATGCTCACCGCCAGATATTGAAGTGATTTAAATTCACCTTCTCATTACTCAAGCATCCTTGCATCAAACTTTGGGTCGAGGGATCTCCACAAGTTGATTCAGCGAACAAGACGGAGTTAGGAGTCCTGACAAGATTCAAAACTTTGGCCGGAGTATAACACTTGCAGACTTACCTCTCGTCTGCACCAGTTCCGTGTCTGGGCCATTCCGCGACAACCAGAGACCTAGGCAGCCGTGCGTCTCCAAGCCTCATACAATGCTGCCCATCTTGTGCGTTATTGATCCAGTGATGGTCAGGATCGGTGACGATTGAAGGTTCGCCGGAACTTCCAGTCCTTATGGAGGCCACTTCGTATGGCATGGCGCAGTTAGTCGGACTTGGGAGAGAGAGCCGGAAGGGAGGTGCATTGCGCTCACGGGCTCGCTCGCAGATAGCACCGGACCCGATGCTTGCTTTGTATGGTTTCAGGGAATGCTTTGTTGTATGAAATCCATGTGAGTGAAGTTCATATCAAGGATCTGACAACTCCCGAAACGACAGGGCTCGCCTCAGTGCTCAGGGAACGAGCGTATGGGGCTGACCCCGCCTTGACTCTGCACAGCACGATGCAGCGAAGATGATATGCGTCCATCCATTGAAACCTAGGGAAGTCGCGGCCATACAAGGTACGCATATTCGCAACAACGTAGCGTGCATGACAGACCGCAGAATCTGTCGCGCTTCCGAATTCCCAGCGCACATGGCCAGACGCACGCCAGCACGGAAGAAAGGACGATGGAAGCGGGCGCGCCCGACTCGGTGCTCAGAAGAGGGGCTGGAATGGACATGCTCTCGAAACACTCACGACTGGCGGTACAATAACCTCCGGCTTACTGATGCCTAGGACGAGGCAGGTTCGGATAGGACACCTTATCGTGTCCCGGTCCTCGAGGCATGTGCGGCGGTGCGACAGGCACCTGGAGTTCCGAGCCATCAACTGAGCGTGCGCCCGTCCGATCCCTTTAATTGGAGGAAGAAGAAAGGGTCCAGGGATGGTTGCACAGCGGCGTACATGCGTCTCGGCTGGCACCCGTTTCAGGAGCTGCAGGCAACATGCTGGTGTGGTTGTGTTGACGACAAGCAGCTACTAGCGTGTCGCGGAGCATGCAACAAAGATAGCGACAGGCAAGGCAAGCTGGCAGAAGTCGTGGATCGAAGCCGTCAGGCGGACAACAGAGTTCGATGGAGAACATCGGATGGTGTGCTGCGGCCGGAAGGGGCCCCAGGAAAGGAAAGAAAGGGAAAAAGACGAAACGGCGCACAATCCGGCGATCCGCGACCGCGTGCCGCCGGGTTGTGCCGCAAAGTGCGGCCAGAACGGGAAGGGTGGCGGGCCATTCAAAGTCCGCCTGTTTGGGATACTGCCAAGGAACACCACGGCGGCTCGCCACGGCTCTGCTCCTCCTCCCCCGCCCTTCCTCTTTCTCTCCCACTCTCTTCACCACGGGGCCCCTTCCCCCTCACTGTCCACAATGGCCACTCAGCATGTAATTGCATCCTCCTCCGTACATAATTCCCAGTCCGCAACGTCAAATGGCATCGTGGGTAACCACTTTCGCGTTGGGAAGAAAATCGGAGAGGGCTCGTTCGGTGTCGTTTTCGAAGGTTTGTCGCCTCCGTCCACCCTTGTTTCCCACTCGTCCATAATTTCTTATTCCTCCTCTCATGCAGGCACCAACCTCTTGAGCAACCAACCGGTTGCTATCAAGTTTGTCAGTGACCACCCCAACATCCGCTGGACTGTGCTCAATATGTTCTGCAGGAACCTCGCAAATCGGACGCTCCCCAACTACGCGACGAGTACAGGTCATACCGCACATTGAATGGCACCCGTACGCCCGTTCCCTTCGTTACCTATCCGCTAGCCGTGCCTGAACTTTTGATGTCATCGCTCCACCAAACTATACTGGACCTCTGCGCCCCCGCCGCCTTCGACACCACTTACCTGCAATGCAGCGGGTGTTCCGCAGGTTCACCACTTTGGTCAGGAGGGCCTCCACAATGTCCTCGCCATCGACCTCCTGGGACCTAACCTCGAGGACCTCTTCGACATGTGCGGACGGAGGTTTTCCGTCAAGACAGTCTGCATGGCAGCGAAACAAATGGTAAGTGCAACATTCTTTGTCGCCTGCTTGTCTACCCGCCTACCGACGTGGCCGGGAATGTTGGGGTGATTTTACGTTTTCGCCCAGCCGGTCGCTTAAGCGTGCGGGGGCGCTCGCGCCGTCCTCGGGGGATTTCATCTTGTTGCCAATTCTTTTATTGTTGCATAAACGGCACCCCTTTTGCATTGATGCATGCGTCTAACATGCTCCTTACCTTGCTGTCCAGGTGACACGCGTGCAAGCCATCCATGACAAGTCCCTTATTTACCGCGACATCAAGCCCGACAATTTCCTGATCGGTGTACCAGGGACCAAGAACGCGAATACCATTCATGTAATCGGTAAGCCCGCTTTCCGACCCGTTGTTTTCATTCTCCCTTCGTGCGTGTCGTGGCAGATATGCACTGCGTGTGCAGTTAGACTTTTGGGGGTGGTCTTACTAGCCTCGTCTGTCCAGTAGACTTGGTTAGTACTGCATTTGCCTTTGCAGGCGACAGTTCATAGCGGGCATAGTCAATATCGATCGCTGCTTGTCATGCTCCAATCTGCACTGGCATGCCTTTATCCTCTTCGCGTAAATTATTGCGTTAGAGCGCCTACTCACGTAATTATGCGGCACAGACTTTGGAATGGCCAAGCATTATCGCGATCCGAAGACGAAGGTCCACATACCCTACCGCGAACGCAAGTCGCTTTCCGGGACTGCCCGTTACATGTCCATCAATACCCACTTGGGACGCGAACAATCCCGACGCGATGACCTCGAGTCACTTGGTCATGTGTTCATGTACTTCCTTAGAGGCGGGCTTCCATGGCAAGGTCTTCGCGCCGCTACAAACAAACAGAAGTACGAGAAGATTGGTGAGAAGAAGCAGTCCACGCCAATCTCCGAGCTCTGCGAGGGCTTCCCAGGTTAGTCTCCGTGCATATGAAAGCCGCATGCTCGGACTTTCACTAATGCACTTCTCTGTTTTTAGAGGAGTTTGCGATCTACATGAACTATGTCCGCAAGCTCGGCTTCGAGGAGAACCCTGACTACGACTTCTTGCGGGAACTCTTCACTAAAATCGTCAAGACTCAAGGCGAGCAGGAGGATGGCGTTTATGATTGGATGCTTCTGAACGGTGGCAAGGGCTGGGAAGCAGGTCATGTAAGTGCCATTCATTTTGTCTTCAAGACCGAGCTTAACGGAGATCTGTCATGTTCAGACACCATCCGCGGTCCTTGCGCAGGCCCACGCCAATGCCGGTACCCCGCAGACTCCGCACCGCGAACACAAGTCGAGGGATCACCGCCGGTCGTCCCGGCAACCGCTCCAAGACGCAGCCAATCCTTCAAACCCCTTGCTCGTCAGTCCCAGCTCTGCGCATGTCAAAAGCTCAAGCCGGCGCGCACAAGAACCCAGCCGCAATGGTACGCGGGACCTCAGCGTGCAGCCCCTTGCGCCGACCAGTCGTCGGGCCAGCCAGCAGCAGACTTCTCGCGACGGGGGCAACAACCTCGCGGCACCGCACCCTTACGCTGCGTCACCAAGCCCTACGAACTACCGTGCTGGCGCATTGCCATACGGCGGTAATGCTTCGCCCATTACGCCTGGTGCCGGCGCTGGCATGTTGGGAAACGGGAACCTTGGAGGCTCCACTGGTGCCCTGGCGGGAACGCCCAACGCAACCGGGACAGAGTCCAATTCGTTCTTGTATGGCAGTCAGGCCGCGAACGCGAACGGAAACGCGTCCAGGAACCTCAAGGGCGTGCACTCGCGCGAGGGCCTGGAGAGCCGCGAAGGCGCGGCGACGCCGCGTGAGGGCCGCGCGAACGGGCTGGCGCTCTATGACCGCGAGCAGATGGCGCGGGTCGGAGAGCAGGACGATGAGGGACATGGAAACGGAAAGAAGAAGGGCTTCTGGGCCGTGTTTTGCTGCCGGGCATAGGTGGTGTTGCTTTGACGTTAGGTCGCCGCAATGCCAGCCTGCTAAATCCGTACTTTGTGAGTTCTTCGTGTGTTGGTGGAAGGACACGTACTGACGTGCCCGTAGCCTTTGCACATCGATGCTTTCACGAACCATGTCACGACAGCACCGTTACCCTCAACGACGATTCTTACATTATCGTAACTCGCAACCCGCAAACCACAACACCCAGTCATCATCCGCAGGCTACCTTACACCCCCACCGTCCATCATGGTATCGACACCACATGGCGGCCACTACACCTAACTTACACCGTTTACCCGCGCAGCGCGCACCACACCCCGTGTGCGCCGTCGCACCCCACATCGCACATACATCCGCTCGTTATCCATTCCATTTCCATTTCCCTTTCCATTTCCATTTTCATATCCGGTTCATCATCCGCTCCATTCGCACTGTTCTGTTCTGTCTCACCGATCCCTCGTACGCATCTCGCAGCACCGGTACCTCGCCATGCATCCCTTGCACGGACACGACGAACCTATATCTATTTCATTTTATTGCTCTCGCGCCCCCTCTTCTGGTCTCGTGTATTAATTAGTCTCGTAGGAAGTTCTTGCATGCACATAGATCCATCCTCGCGGGCGGCCCGGCGCTGCGCGTCGGGCCCGGCGATGTCTCCTTTTGCTGGTGGGATTGCGCTCCCGCTTTACTTGGTAGTATCCTGGCCATTAATCATAATTGTCTTTGCCACATATAGGGGAACGGTAACGGGCCTGTGACACGGGAGGAATGGATATTGGGAAACGTGCTCGCAAATTGAATACGACGCGTCTGCAGGTGCGCGATCGGGAGGTCTCGAGGTCGCTGCGGCTGTCCCCTGTATGTATCGCGGCTCCGAGTCTGACGGGCGCTCTCCCGCTTCCGAAGTCCCTGTTCGAGACTGATCGAGCGAATGGCAATCGGGACCCAAAGTCGAAGTCGAAAGCCCAAGTTCAATTTCCCCAATGTCATTCGATTTCTGCCAGAAAGCTGACTTGTGAACGTTTGAACATTTGTACAGCAAACGATTACGAGGCATATGCATCTAGCGACCAACACATTCAGACTATCGTACACAACCCCCACAGAAACCAGAAGAAAACAGCAGAGCGAATACGAGCATTATCGGAGCATTAAACAGTCCATAACCATAACCATAACCGCGGGGGCGCAAGGATACCACCCAGTCTATTCGTTCGTTTCGTCACTTCCTTGCTTTCCAAGCCTTGTCGTTACCCTTTTTTCCATACTCGACCGCAGTGTCCAGAATCGGCGGGGGACTCCTGTCCGCGAGCTCGCTGTCCGCAGGCGCGACCGTCGTGGCGGCGTCCATGAGCCCCAAACCACCACGGCTGCCGCCCCGGGCACCCATCACGCCGGGCGCCTCGGCGTAGCGCACGGCGGCGCTGTCGCCTACGCCTGCTGAGTTGGTGGGCACGCGCCGTGTGAGTGTGGGGGTGGGGCGAGGCATTGGCTCGTTGAACTCACTTGGCCGGCTTTGGGGGACGCGGGCGCGTCGGTGGTGCGGAAGTGCACGTACGGCGCGGAGGTGGGGTATGCGCCCGCGGGGACGGCGTAGGGGGCGTCGGAGGGGTCCGGCTCGGAGACCACGTACACAGTGCGCGACGCGTGCTCGTGCTCGTAGGCGGCGGTGTGGGCGTCGCTCACGTCGGAGGAGACGGACGAGGTGGGCGCGGGCGCGGAGGTGAGCGGGGAGTGTGCGTCGGAGAGGACGGCGAAGGGGGAGTAGAAGGAGCGCGTCTGGGTCGCGCGGCGCAGGACGCGGGTGCAGGTGCGGATGGGGAGGTGCGGGTCTCCGGACGAGACCGTCCGTGCGCGGCCGCAGGCGCAGGAGATCGAGCTCGTGGACATACACGCTGTAGTATAGGTATAGATGCGGCTTGGACTTTGATGATCTACGACGAAACGAGGTTCCTGTGCTTGTTCTTGCTATATCGTGTTGTGGAAAACGGACTTTGTACTCTAGATACCGATACCAGACTGTCTCCATATACCCGCGCAATCCGAGTCGTGTCTCGACTCTCGACTTCCGATTCCAAGTCCATGTACTGAATTAATGGTGCCGGTGCAAGATCGACGGCTCAGTCGTGCATAAGGCAATCCGCATTTTGTCCCGAGCAATCGTAGACTAGTAGATACTCTCAACAGTGTTTCAAGAAATCGAGTAGACTGTCCAAAAGAATCGAAAAAGTATTTGAGTGGAAAATGGAATATTATGTCCGCGCCAGGATTCGAGCCTGGGTTACCACGGGATTGCAGACGAAGCCACAACGTGGTGATCTAACCACTAATCTACGCGGACGATAACTGTCATCTGAATTTGTTTTACATGAGCCCCATCCTGCGTTCTCCCATCTCACCATCATGTCGTCACGCATCCCTGGCAGAACTCGAGCTCGAAGACCAAGACTGGAGAAGAAGTTGAGAAGCAGCATCGAAAAGACCGAAACTACAATCACACTCGCACTCGCACTTGCACTCACACTCGACCAAAACGAAGAAGCGAAGAAAAAAACCATGAATATTCGAGTCGTTCAAAGTCGTTAGGAACTAGCAACAGTACTGTAGCTATAGATACCAGCGCCTCATCTGGAGACAATCTAAGGGTACGTATACGTATGGGTTGTGAGTTAACGAGAGATATCGATGGTGATGATGATGACAACTAATTTTAAAACGAGCACTAAGCTGAAGAGTATGCGTTACGCGCCTGCAGCGCTATGGTTTAACAGTATAAGTCCATGAGGCCTCTGGGCCTCCCTCCTTTTGCAAGCACAACAGAATCACAAATATGAAATCACAATACAACGCCGCCGCACCGCCGACGTCCCCTTCCTTTCTTCCGTCCACTCATCCGCAGCAGACCGAAGCTCAGTGAATCTTGCTGAGCACGCGCGGCTGCGAGATATCCGCCATGTTGATGAAGATATCGTCCGCAGGGTGGCGGTACAGCGGCGCACGCAGGCGCTTCTGGTCGAGGTGGTGTCCAATGAAACCAATCGAGCGCCCAAGGACAAACAGGCCGTTGAGCGTGCCGATCTTGATGTACTCGTCCGCCTCCTCGGGGGTGAACGCGCCCGAGTCGCGGAGGAGGTCGACGAAGGACACGGCGATGCAGCCATCGACATTGAGGATGAGCGTGTCCTTCTTGGATGTGGTGACCTTCTCGACGGCGAGCGCGTAGTCGAGCAGCGAGTGGCTCGGGAAGTGCTTGATGACGTACTCCTTGACGAGCTCGACGCGCAGATCGGGGTTGTTCACGCTCTTGATCTTGTGGCCGATACCAGAGACTAAAGATCTTCGTCAGCTACCGAATGCAAACATTCGAAGATAATGGATACTCACTGAGCTTGTTCGCCTTGCGCGAGGCGTCGACAAACTCGCGTGGCGTGAGGCCAGTGTCGCGGGCATTCGAGAACATCGCGGCGGCCTCGTCGAGCGCACCACCGAAGCGGCTACCGATGGTCAAGAGACCGGACGCCAACGACGAGATGAGGTCCTTGCCGGCACGAGTAGCAACGATCGTGTTCATCGCACTGTCCAAACCAATCAGCATCCCCATACAACTTCCACTCATAAACCCACGTACCCAGACACGGCGGGACCGTGGTCAGCCGTCAACATGAGCACCATCTCGATGAACTTCGTCGCCCACTGCGGCAGCCTGCGCTTGAACCAGAGCAGCGACACAACACCACCAAGGCCAATATCCTCCTTGAACACATCCGAGATGCGCATGCCGGCATAGAGCAGCTCCTGGCCGCGCTCGTCGGAGATGGTCGAGATGAATGCGGCGGGCTTGCGGATGAGGCCGAGCTCCTGCGCCCACTTGTAGTCCATCGGGATGACGGGCGGCTCGCGCTCCGGCTGGGGGCGGATCGTGCCCTTCGCGACGAGCGCGTCGTACGTCTCTTTCAGCACGGCAGGCAGGTCCTCGAACGTCTCGGGCACGATGAAGCCCGCGGCGCGCATCGCCTGGTTCTTCGCGTCGGCAGTCTCGAGCTCCGAGTTCGCCATCGAGCCCGCGTGCCCGAACTGCACCTCGGTCGCGAACATCTTCGCGCACGTCCCGATGGCCCACGCGACGATGGGCTTCTTGATGATGCCCTTCTTGACCGCCTCGATGACGCGGTACTCCTCGATACCACCGACCTCGCCGAGCAGGACGAGCATCTTGCAGTCGGGGTCCTGCTCGTAGCGCAGCAGGTGATCGATGAAGGTCGAGCCGGGGTAGCGATCACCACCAATAGCGATACCCTCGTACGTGCCGTTGGTGAACAGCGAGAGGATGTTGTTCAGCTCGTTCGACATACCACCAGACTTCGACACGTAGCCGACAGAGCCGGGGCGGTAGAGCTTCGACGCGATGATGTTGTCCATCATGCCGCCCGAGTTGCCGATCTTGAAGCAGCCGGGCTTGATGCCGCCGACGGTGGCGGGCCCGATGATAAGGACGCCCTTCGCCTTGGCGAGGTGGAGGATCTCGCGCGCGTGGCGCTCGGGGACACCCTCAGCGATGATGGCGATGGCCTTGATCTGGGGGAAGCCGAGGATCTCCTGCGTGCTGGAGTACACGGAACGGGAGGACGCGAAGTTGACGACGACATCGACGTCGGGGTGCTTCTTGACGGCCTCCTCGACGGTGGTGTAGACGGGGAGGAGCGTCTCCTTCGTGCCCCAATAGAACTTCTGGATGTGGTGGCCGCCGAAGGGGTAAATCATGGCAGCGACGGAGGGGACGGTGCGGCCGCATGAGAAGTCAAAGTCGAGCATGCCCTGGATGGCACGGGGCTGGAGACCGTAGACGAAGCTGCGGGTGGTGGCATCAAAGGGGCGGTAGGAGGGGCGGGTGTGGCTCTGCCAGTCTCGAAACGGACAATCTGGTCGTCGGCCTGTGTGCGCTCGCCATCGGCGTGGATGGCACCGACGGTCTCGTCGTTCGTGGGGCCAGCGCCGCCGTTTGCGTGGGGCTCGGGGGAAGGAGGGGAGGTCGGAGGAACGGAAGGGGCCGTGCTCTTGGACTCGCGCTTGATGCCGAGGGCGAGGGGCACAATCTCCGTGATGTGGGTCTCAGGGCCGTACACCTTGATGGGGACGCCGAGAGACTCTCCGAGGAGACGCATGGCCTTGAGGCCCTCCTGGTAGTTGGGACCACCACGGCGCACAAAGATGCGGACCTTGTGGTTGATGAGCGGCGCCTTGTACTCCTTCAGCGCGCGGATGATACCCTTGAAGGTAGCCGCGACATTCGTGAAGTTGGCAATACCACCACCGATGATGAGGATCTTGCCCTCGGGGTTGGGCTTGCCGCGGGTGATGAGGTCGACGATGGTCTTGGCGTACTCGTAGGTCTGACCCTCGGTGGGCGCACCAGAGTACTCGCCGTAGTTGGCAAGCTCGTGTGCGAAACCGTGCGCAGCAATGGCGTCGGAGTAGACAACCGAGGCACCACCACCAGCAACCATGGTCCAGACGCGACCCTCAGGATTGAGGACGGTGAGCTTCAGGGAAGCACCGGTCGACGCGTCAAGCTTCTGAATGTATGCCTCCTCCTTGGTCAGGTCACGACCGAAAGGTGCGGGCCAGACCTGTATGCATACCTGTCAGATATCAGAACGCATTCGAAGTTCGACACTACCCACCATGGGAGGGCCACGATCCGCCGACACCTTGCCCTTCGCAGTCGTCTGAGGAGCACCCTCGCTGTACACAGATAGGTCGCGCGCAATAGCCCACTTGGGCCCGCAGATCGAGTCGGCAGTCTGGTCGAGCTTGGCAGCCATGTCGAGGTAGTGGATGGTGGGCTGGCCGCCGGCCTCAGCATCGAGGCAGATGAGGGGGTTGATTTCGAGGTAGGCGAAGTGGAGGTCGACGTAGACGCTGTAGAGGCGGATAAGGAAGTCGACGAGGGTCTGCTGCTTGTTGGCGGGGACGTGCTTGAGGAGGGTGGATGCGATGGTCTCGCGCGAGGGGAAGGGCTTGCCGACGAGGATGTCAAGCTTCAGCGCCTTGGCGTCGACATCACCGATGTCGACACCACCCTCGTGCGTGAAGAGGATCGAGTCACCCTCACGTTGGGAGGTGATGCAGACATAGTACTCGGTGTTGGAAGGGTGAGGAAGGAAGGGCTCGAGGATGAAGTTGTTGAGGGTGCCGGTGACAGACTCGACCTGGGTGAGAAACCGGCGTCAGTATGCATGCGCGTCAAGAGAGTGCGGCAAAGTAGACGGGCGCCAAACTGCTGGGCAGCTGCAGATGCGTCACGTGAGGCGCTTCTAGATACACGCGTCGCGACTAGAGCGCCTCGCCCCCGACGCGAGGAGGGAGCGAAGAACGCAAAACGGCCGGGTATATGCGCGCCATCGCGATATCTGCACACATGCCGGGCATCATGGGCGATTATCCACAGGAAGCACAGGTGCTAGACGCCTCACAGCGCGATGCGGATGGGCGTTTGGCAGATACTGATATTGGATGATAGACGGGAGTATATGCGCACCTTTTGGGCCTTGCCTGCGCGCTCGGAGATCCACTGCTTGGCCTCGTCCCAAGTCTTGTTGAGGGCGAGGAGACCGGCCTTACCGCGACGCTTGATGAGCTGGTCGGGCTTTGCGACGAGCTTTGTAGTGAAGACCCAGCTGGGGAGCTGAGTGTCGGGGGTGATGGCGCCGGTCGCGGGATCCCCAGGAGACCTGGGCGACCTTGGGAGAGGGGAAGACGAAGGGGGTGCCGAGCTTGGCGGAGGGATCGACGGAGGGTGCACGCTCGAGCCAGTAGGCGAGGAGCAGCTTGGCGTCGTATTCACGGATAGCTGGGTAGGAGAGTAAGATCAGCAAAGAACGCGCGAGGAGGAGGAAAGGACAGACCCTTGGAGGACATTATGGAGATGGAGGGAGGGCGGAAGGAAGGAAGTCTAAGGCAGGGACTGGATGCGCAGGACGGGTATTCAGATAAATATAGGGAGACGGGCGACCCCCAAAGTTCCCACGGGTGCTAGCGCCACATTTCCTGGGTGTGCTCTGTTGCGCCGAGGCCATCGTACGACGGTCAGCGAAAGCCTCACGTCCTCGCTTGTGTCGTGCCTTGTCTCATCAAACGCTGTCCCAGTCGCTCTCAGATCTGCGTTCTCCTCGTATCTCGCCATTTTTTCTGCAGACGCACCGGACTCTGACACATCCTCGCGCCTCGGATTTCCAGTCGCGCGTCGCCCGGCTCCGCGCTTCCCTCTTCTGGCACGCGCTTCCAGCCAAAAATCCGTGCTTCAAGTCCAGTTCTCCTCCTAACCCCGTCGGCTCATCTCCCAGAAGCACCTGCCACTCAAATTCCCGGCCAAGCCCCCAATACATCCGCCTCTAAAGCTCCAGCAGCGCGCACGGGCGTCGGCCTGCCTCCGACTATGTCGCCCGGCGTCCACGGAACTCCATCCATCGGACATCGCAACATAAGCACCTCGTCTTTGCTTCCTTATACACTCCTCGGAATAGCCCTGCTATCAGTTTGAGATCATGCATCGCGTCGACATCTGCCGTGATATGAATCGATGATCCTCTTGCGGGAGCTTACATAGCCCTTCTTAAGTATCGGCGCGTTGCTGCATGCCTGGTGCCAGTGCATACTGCACCCTTCCATCGCCATCGTATATTATGCCTGTGTAATATTGCCTTCATCTCCATTCGTCCAACCTGATCCGCTATCACCGTCTTCCTACACGACCGACCACAGGCGAGTGCAGTATGGAATTCCTGCGCACACGACCATCGCGAAACCGCTTTATCCTCATTCGTTACCAACTACGCCGCGTAAGCCCGAGTACCCCAGCCTGTCATCGCGGGCCCTCCGTCTGTCCAGGATCTCGCACCGGTACCGGTACCGCATCTCCAAGACTCCACCCATCAAGCCCAAGCCCAAGTCCGACATCTTATACCACCACCGCCCTTCATCTCATCTTATCAACGGCCCCGCAGCCGCCAGCGTCGCAGCGAAACTCTATAGCACCGGCACGTCACTGTCAGGGCACCACTCGCAGCACACCTCCGAAGAACGCAAGACGTCCGCCTTTTCCCCGTCGCTGACCTCACCTAGCTACGCCCTACGAGTACAGGCATCTGGTATCTGACACGCTGTCTTCGCATTGCATCCTCCGATCCAACCTCGCCGATGCTGAAGAGTCAATCGGAGGCGAGCTTGAGGCGATAGTGGCGTCCGACTCCCGAGGCCTGACGTACCATACCCTGACATCGACGCAGGTCCGAACAAACCCAGTAAAGTCACCGTACTTTCAAATGCGACTGTAACATATACCGCATACCATATACCACGCACCGGATCGCTCGGTGGGTCCAGACTGCAAGCTTCACGCTCAGGCATTGAACATACCTCGCGCGTGCCTATAGCTATCCTCGCGTCCGTAATCCGTGCAGATCCGACCTCCATATCCATACATACCTTCTCCCCAACCGTATGTAACCGCGGCATCGGGTAGGACGGGATCTCGATTCTCGGAGGCATACTTGGCAGGCTGCCTTCCATACCTGATCCGCGTGTCTCTATCCGTACGTCCGAGTCCACGTCTACGTCTACATCTACGTACACCATACAATCTGCAACATAATCACACACGCATGCAATGTACACGTCTGTCAAGGTTATGATTTTGGTTATCGTTCTAAGTATCCCGCATCGTCGCCGACCGGCAGTTCAAATTCTCTGCAAGCAGCCAGTACAGTAAGAACGATAAAGCGTGATTGGGGGAGGCTATATGCCACCGTGAGTTGCCAGCAACGCCGACGCCGACGTGGTTTGCGATGGATGCGATTAGGGTTGTTATACTGTGATAATGCTTTGCAGCTCGAACGAGTCATACTTACACAAGCCCCAGAGGCCAAGACCAAGAAGTACGAAGTTCGCGATTGCGTATGGTCTCGTGAGCATGTCCATATGTCGATCGCAGCCCTACGCGTCGCATAGCGACCTCGACCTCATGCTGCCTGCCAGGCTTCGCATATATCCAAATCCAAGTCCAAATCACATCGCGCGTAAGTACGTCTGCACACCTCCTCCAGATGGAACATCAGATAGATGGATGGATAGATAGGCAGATAGACAGGAGTGCATGCATAGTCCGAAGCGCGACGTCGTGGTGTGGTGGTGTGTTGGCAACCAGCTGCAGCTGAAACAAAAACAAAAAAAAAAAAAGAGATGTAAAATATTAAAAAGAAGGCATGACAACGCTCAGAAGGCAACAACCAACAACAAGAAGGACTAATTAAAAGACTCCAAAACCCAGCACTAAAAACTAAAACTCCAAAGCGCCAGCAAGATACTAGTACGTATGTATACGTACGTATATGATGGCAGCGACACTCGTACCGTCGACGTCTGCCCACTCTGCCACGGTGCCCATCGCAGGAATTCCGAGCTGAACACGCCTACGCCCACAGACGATCCAGCTACGGCGCACGCAGGGTCAGGGACTCGAGAGGGGTGTCAGTATCAGCACTAAGTAGTGTCGGCCAAGAGGAAGAGTAAAAGGGGGCATCCGAGGCTAATAAACGGGTCTAAAATAATGGGTAGCAGGAATGGATAGCAATAGATTGTGTGTGGAGGAACGGGCATGGGTGCGTGGTGCGTGGATAGGTGATCAATAGGTGGTTG
>SEOQ01000513.1:0-20161 GCA_004679275.1 Dentipellis fragilis
CGCGTCACCGGTCCTCCCCCCACAGAGTCGCCGCCCTCCGATGCTTGGGAAGCGAGAACAGACGGGCCCGCGCCCTCGCCCATCGGCTTGCCATTGCGACCCTTCATTCGTCTCACGGTGCCGGGCTTGGGGGTCGTTCGCACAGGCGAAGCACGGCGTTGACTCGGATCCATCTCGATGGGGTCGTCCTCCACATCTTGTACAGGTGTTTGACGCCCGAAGTCATCGGCAGGCTCGATGGACTCCAGCTCGTCGTCCTTCTGTATGCTCGGCTGAGGCGTCGATCGATCCGTCTGGCTCGACGCGGCGGGCGGCTCCACAGGGGCGTCTTCCTGCGCCTCCGTACCCGCCGTCGCCGCCATTTGTGAGTTGGGCTTCGGCGGGACGTCTACGTTGTCTTCAACATGCGCGCTGACGTCGACTGCGTCGGGCGGGGGGACATCGTCTGCGGTCTGTTGTTTCGGCGACGGCTGCTCGTCAGGGGATTCAATACCCTTAATGGTGGTATCAGACTCAGGTGATGCAGACCTGCGCTGGTCTCCGCCAGTATCTGCTTCCTTTTCCCCTTCATCCGGCAATATCGGTTCTGGAGCCGTTACTGGGGTGGGCTGCGGGGCTGGAGACTTCTCGCTGATATCGCCTTCGACCACAGTCGGCGCAGAGTCTTCCGAGGTGGCCTTGTCGGATGGCTCGTCGCCTTCCTGAGACACATGGATGGGTTGGCCGGGCAGCTGTTCCTCCACTTCATCTTCGTATTGAGTATCCTCCAATTCGGAAGGCGACGGGGACTGCAAATCGAAATCAAAACTAGAACCTTCCATGTGAACAGGACGACCTACGGGTTCAGGAGGCGGCACCTCCTGCGAGCCGTCCATATAGACTAAAGGAGATGCACGCATTGCCGAATCGTCCAAAGCGATTTCGTTGTCCGAGTCGGCCGCTTCTGCAGAAGATGAGCGTTCTCGGACGACGGCCTTCGACCGCTGCCTAGCCGCCTTCTGCTCATCCTCATCTTCGTCCTCATCCACAGGCGGGGAATCCTCAGGCTCGGATTCGTCCTCGGTGTTGGTATTGCTGTCCACGGGTATTTCGTCTAGAACGCTCCGGCGGGGTCCAGAGCGCTGTGGACCAGCAATGATGGCTTCAAGTTCGTCCTCGATGATCGCACCGGTAGCTATATGCGAGAGCTGCGGGATTGACAATCCTATGGGAGTGGACGAAGGTTGAGTGAGTTGCGGTGGTGCGTGACCCTCCTGCACGTCTTCAGCAGCCTTGTCCTCTTCGTCCTCGTCCTCGTCTTCATCGTCCTCATCTGAGCTGTCATTACTACTGCCCTCATCCTGACCCTGGATCGTCACCTCCGAGATGGTAGTCCCCACGGGCAGTGTAGGCGTAGACGGCCTCAAAACGCTGCCCAACGACATGCCGTTGACAACAGGGGAGATGTTGAGCGGTCGAGGGGCTGATAGGCGTCGCGGGGTGTGAGCAGCACCCTGCGTTGAAGGCTTCTCGGCAGGCTTCTCAGGCGAAGTAGGCTTTGGAGCAGTAACTTCCTCGTGAGTACCAGCATCGGAGACATCAGACGATTCAGCAAGTGCTGCCTTATCGACGTCGCCCCGGCACCCACGAAATGCTCAACCGGGATTTACTGGATCTTTTCTTCAACGCAGATGCCTTCGGGGCTTCAGCTGGCGGGGTCGGAGCCGACGCTGGGGTTGACGGCGGCGCTGGAATCGGAGTCAGCTGCGAAGACCCCGCCTTCTTCGCTGAGGAAGAACTCGAAATTCTGGAATTCGATATTGACTTCGCGATGACAGCCGTTGCGATGGTTCGTAATTCCTTCTGGAATTCACTCAGCTCCGACGGGGTGAGATCAGACTCTGGGAGAGGTGCTTTCGGGGGCTTTGTAGACGCTTCATGTAGATTGGCGTTAGCGCAGATTCGAATTGTAAACTCGGGTCCTACCTGCGGAAGACTTGCGCGGTTTAGCTTTGCTCTTCGGCTCTGCGTCATCCTCCTGTTCATCACCTATAACGATATCAGTTTGCACTGAGTGAGATCGTCAGATATGGAACACGAACTGGGTGCAGTCGCAGACACAGGTGCCTCGTGCCTTGATTTCTCGGTTTCGACAGCACTGGACTTCCGTCCAGCCTTCTTGGCCTTGACAGGCTGTGCGTCGCCATTTAGAGCCTCGCGCGCTGAAGGAAGGCAAAAATCACATAAGTCGGCGTGAACCTGGTTGAGGTCGAGATAGACAGACCAGGCTCAGGGTTGACGTCCTCGGCTGCGGGCACCTCAGCAGCTTTGGACTTCCGTCCGCTTTTCGTTGCCTTAGCGGGCTCTGCGACATACTTGCGAGTTCCCGGTGCCAGGTCTAGAAAACATTAGTCAATCAATAAGCGCGAAGCAGGTCTTGGCCAGAAAACAAACCTAGCCGAGAATCAGCATCCTTCGCAGCCGTCGACGCAGTTGGGGCAGCTATCTCAGCCTCAGGAACCGTTGACTTTCGTCGCTTAGCTTTCGCCGGAGTGGCCTCAACGTCCGCTAAGGCGGCAGTTGGCGCTTTCCACGAATGTCGATTGAGCCAAGCTAAGGAAAATGGTACGATGGAGAGCACGAACCTGGGGTTTCCGTATCCTTCTGCGCGCCATTCTGCTTAGCACTTGGAGCTTGCGACTTTCTCCGCTTAGCTTTGGCTTTCTCCAGATTCCTGTCTGCGTCGGCCGACGCGGCGATGGGGTTTCTGTTCGCGACTGGTGCGCTTTCACCTATAGCCTTGACCGCCGCTTCGACAGCCTTCGACATGGGATGCTTCTCGGCCTTATTGACTTCCGCGACGTTCTCTGCAACAGCCGACCTCGAAGGAACAGGGCCAGAGACCGGCGCACCATCCTCCGAATCCACGGTAACCCCTTTCGAACTGGACTTCTTCTCCTTCTCTTTCTTCTTCTGCTCCTTCTCCTTCTTCCTCTCCTCCTTCACCTTTTTCTTCTTCTCGTCGTCTCGAGCGGAAGTGCCAGCTTCGCCGGACACACTATCCTTGTCCTTCGTGCGTTTCGCCTTCTTCAGGGGTCTTGGAGGAGTCTCGAGAGGCGAGCTGGCGACAGGTGCAGGGAGTGAAGAATCCAAAGTGGCTTCGGTAGCACGTTTCTCTGGCTTCTTTTTCTTCTTCAGGTCTGCGTCTTTGGAAGTTTTCTTCGAGGGTGCAGCAGGCTCTGAGAGATCAGGGGTCGCAGTTCGTTTCCGCTTCCTTTTGCGTTCGCGTTCGGCAGGTTGCGCATCGGGAGCGGGAGACGAGTTCGCTGGTGGTGCTGGACGCTGAGGTATATGCGCAGGCGGCGGAGGAGGGAGTGGTTGGCCGGGGATTGCGATGGGTATTCCGGCAGAAGCAGGTCTACTGGCGACAGTAGTCGGCGGTTCGGGAGTCACGTCGGGAATAGACTCGTTCTGTAACTTCTTCTGTTTGTGCTTCGTTACTTTGGCAATCGGAGCGTCTGCGCCTTCATGAACTGTGGGTTGTTTGGCGGGTTCTACGTCTTTAGTCTTCTTGGACTCCTTCTTCGATACCGGCGCCTTCGCGCGAATGTTAACGTCCCGCGAGGCAGAGGCCACAGGAGCAGCCTCGATGCGGAGAGGCACCACCGTCGTGCCATCGAAGGCCACTTTCCGTTTCTTCCTTCTCGGCTCAGACTCTTCGGACTCGGTGTCGGAAGGACGACTCTCAGAACCGGGCGTCCTGAGTCTGGCGGGCACGGCACTCGCAACAGAAGAGACAGAATTCTGTCGCTTTTTAGACTTCTTCTTAGATGTCTGATCGAGGCTGGGTAAGTCTCTGGAGAGTTGATATTCGGAAGAGGGGATACTTACATGAGGAGCCAGTGCCGCATCGAAAGCAGCTGCTGCACCATTTTGATTTGGGCTGGCTTCCCCCTCGACAGAGACGACTACGTTGACGTGTGACGTAGAACGCAGCACCGCCTTGAAAGCCTCAAAGTCGCCATCTACAAAACCGAGGTGAGCTCGCAAAATGCATAAAAAGCAGACCGAGACTCACCGTCATCTAAATCGATCCTTCTATTATCCCGGAGCTGCGCCAACGCAAGACCCACGTCCGCGCCAATCCCAAGCTTGCTCCTGACCACATCCTTCGTGTCCGCGAGCGACTTCTCTGCAACAGACACCGACACCGTCAAAATGAAATCGGGATGGAGCACAAGGCACACGGCCCGGCCTACCCACCTTTAAACAATCGATCGAAGGTCCTGCCCGCCGCGTGGTATGTTATCCGCGGAAACTCAGCCATCCCAGTCGCCTTGGGCGCGCTGGCTTCTTCCGTGATGTCCTAGCAGGAGGAGGCGACACGGCGAGCTGGTGCGAGGAGGCACGGGAAATTCAGAGAGTTCGCCGTCGACGCGTTCTGCAAAGTCGCTGCGAGCGCTCGGCGGATGCCGAGACGCGCGTGAATGTTCCCACGCTGCTAGCCAGTGTCGTCGTCGTCTTTCCGTTCGTGTCCGTCACATTTCATAGCAAACATGGCCGGCCCTACCGGTATGTTCGCCTCGCTTCGTCATCTTTCCCGAGTGACCGATAGCTAACGACTGCTGAACTCATTAGGACCAGGATTTCACCCGCATCTGCCTGGGTTCAGACACCAATTCCTCGCCAAAGCACTCGGTGCCTCCATGTGGTTCTTCATCTTCTACCGGGCGAGGTGCGTCGCATATCTTCGTTGTTACGCCCATGGCACTTACGATTATCAACAGAGAGGATGGCCCGAAGCTCTTGGTGCGTTGCTTTCGATCGAATTGTAGCACGTTGATACGACATACTGCTGCAGGGCTTGAGGCATCCATGGGAGGGCCATGGCCACGGCCACGATGCGCACGCGGAACACAAGGAGCACCACTGATCATAGACCATCCTTTATGTTGTCCGCCAGCAATAGAGAGGCTTGAGCATCTATGTACGCCTTCATGCGATGGCATTGAGTCTAAATTATCCGCACGACGCCATGTTTTAACCTAGCGCCCGCGAAACGTGGTCCTCCAGAACAGAACCTCGAAGCTCTCAATGCGTATCATCTCGTTGACGGAGCTCCAGACTAACTTTCATCTGCCGCCTTTCAACTGAGATGTGAATAAGGAATCGGAAAAACACATTTACAATGCTCGACCAGCCTACAAGTCCCAAGAAATATACCATAAGTACTACTACTAGACAGCAACTCTACCTGCCACCCCGAGCGAACCAGGACTTCTGTTGTGCGCAGACGGCGTTCGTGCACCCTGGGCAACGGAGGCCCATTTGCACCGACGTAGGCCCGATCTTGCCAGCAGAGTACTCTCGCAGATGATTTGCTGTGATGTCTGCAAGTGCGCGGATGAAGACTGGCGACTCGTTGAGTGATTCGGCACGGTGCACGTCGATCCCAAGCTATAAGACAGCAACGTCAGCACTGAACGTGTGTGTAACGTCTGATGAGATGATATACCTCCTTTGCCTCCTTCACGTACTCCAGGTCGAGTTCATAGAGCGTCTCAATGTGGTCACTGGTGAACGCAATGGGGACAAGAACCAATTGCTTCTTTCCCAACCTTGCCAGGCCCTTAATCGCATCCGACGTCTGGGGACCCATCCACGCCGACGGGCCGACTTGCGACTGCCACACGAGTCGGAAAGGATTTGAATTCTTCAGACGGTTCATCACTGCATTCACAGTGGACGAGACCTCGAGGACATAGGGGTCACCACGGTTGACGACGGACATTGGGAGCGAATGCGCGGAGAAGAGGAGAACGGTTTCGGAGCGGGTGGATTCTGGGAACTTTTGAAGTGCTGCTTCGATATTTTGAGAGACAGCCTGCGCGTAATACATAAATGTGACGGTCAAGGACGAGAGTACTCGGACGTACCTCGACGAAACCTGGGTGTGTACCCCACCGGTCAATGACGCTCCACTCAATGCCCTCCCCTACCGCTCCCGAACGACCCTGCCTGTAGAGCTCGTTGAGACTGCTCCCTGTCGTACTGCAGCTGTATTGCGGGTACTGCGTGAATGCGACTGCACGCTTGACTCCGTCCGCCTTCATCTGCCGCGCAGCTTCGTCTGTCAAAGGCTTGGCGTAGCGGAATGCGACGTAGCTCTTGTGCGGTGCTGTCTCGGGGTGAAGTTCATCGAGCAAGGCTGCCATGTGTGTACCTTGGTACTCGGTGTAGCGAAGGATGGGGGAGCCGCCGCCAATGGCGGTGTACTGCTGCTCGATTTGGGGTGTGCGTCGCCTTGCAATGAAAGGCGCGATGATGGATTGGAAAGGAAGAGGGATAAGGTCGCTGTCCATGAAAAGGTTCTTAAGAAAATCATGGGTTTCCGGGACCTGAGGAATAATTGTAAGTCGCGTCGCTGCTTCTAAGCACTTCGTAGTCTTACGGTCGATGGTCCACCCATGTTGAGCATGACAATGGCTTCGTTTCAAATCAATTTATTGGCAAACTATACGACGCAGTATACTGGGTACATACCTGTGGGACTACGCGAATGTCAGCCTACGAATTTCGTCTAGCTACGAAGACGCGCACCTTTTGCTGCTCGACGGCGTATTATGAAGAGTTGCATATGAGCGCGCCAGAGACCTGCTCAGAGCATTCGTCTTCCCGAGGGCCGACATAACGTTGGGTGCTGGGAGGAAGGAGAAGAGCGTGCCGACGACGCGCAGACGTCGTACTTAATGCTGCTCGACGCGGCGCGCGGCCCAATCACTGGCCTACAATTTGGGTCACGCCGTGGGAATTTGGACACGCTCACGGGTGCGTCGGTTCGGCGTTCTCCGACGCGCGGCTGTCTGCTCTTCCCCCTCTCCTCTTCCTCCTCTTCCTCTTTACTTCCGTTCTTCCGTCCATTCACTAGCGGCTCCATGCTGTTCTCCGCACACTGTGTCGGAATATTTTCATTCAATTTCCTCCTGCAGCCGCTTTCGACCGCTCTCGGCTTCAAAATTTGTATAGTCCTGCGGCAAGAGGCTGGTCTGAATTAAAATGTTGCCGCATTCCGCAAACTCACCTTTACTTCCGTCGTGAGGTGAGTCTTCCGCGCAGCGATGTATAAAATGCTGCGCAGTATCCTTAGCCTTCGTATCCAACTCTTGCTTTATACTTTCATCTACACTCCAACCACACAGCATATCATCTCTATAGGCCGGCCCTATAACTCATCTGCGCACCACTCTTCTGCTCTCATAACCTCATCTGCTTTCTCTATCTACACACGCATACTCCTTTATCATGTTTCTCACGAAGAGCCCCGTTGCGTCTGTCTCGACGCCGTCTCCCATTCAGGCCTCAGTCGTAAGTCGTCCACAATCATTTCGGCCACAATGTCACTCACTCTATTTAGTGCCCCAATGGTTTCCACATCCACTCACCCCATCTTGCCAACGGGTCGACCTCCACCCAACCCTGCGAGCATTGCGGACTCCAGGGCTCCACCCCTCGTCGACCTTCCCTCACGCAGCGGCTTTCGCGCCTCCCTATGCTGCAACCGTCCCCTCGGGAGCACCCCAACTATTTCGGCCCTGACACCCCTGGCCTCCCTCCCTATGTCTCTCCTGCTTCCGAGCAAAGGGCGACGTTCAATGACAGAGAGGAGCAAGACTCCCCTGAGCCTCTGCCCTCCACCGCGAGCATCCTCGAAACCCTCTATCCCCCTAATCGCTCCTTCGCCCGCGACGTCCCCGACTTCCGGGAGCTCAGCTCCACCTTCACCACTGGGCAGACTCGCAGGCGCGCTCCCACTACGGCTGCAAGCCCCCTTCGCAACGAGTTTGCGCGCAGCCGCAGGGAGTCGGAGCTTTCGGGCTTGGGGATACGCATTGGTCGTGAGGAGCAATACTTGGCGCCTGTACTTCCCGAGACGCCAGTAGGGGATGGCTTGGAGGATTCCATTCGCAATGCCTTGGATTTCTCCAACCGCGCTCAGCCTGAGGCTGCTGCTGAGGTCACCGCGACTCCTCCTCGCGTCCTCTCCACTCCCCCTCCTCGCTCTGCCGAGAGGCCTACTCCTGCTCCGGAGTACACCTCCCTCAATCCCCCTGGCTTGTACCCCTCCGCGCGCCGCCCGGCGTCTGGCGCTGCTAGCAGCGACACCACCGCTCGTCGCCGTGCTGCATTCCAGACCCTCGGCGCGATGCAGGAGCATTCCGAGCTTCTCAACGTTCCTCGGGCACCGCGTTTGCCGTCGGGTTCCTTCATGTCACCTTACGCGGAGCAGGCCGCGCAGGAAGGGTGGTATGAGCCGCCTCCTCCGTACGGGCCTCATGCATCGGATCCAGTCCTCGACATCCGTCCTGGAATCATCATTACTTCCGGCGGTACTCGGGATCATCCCCGCGTGGGGTATGCGCCTGTTGACGAGCGTACCCTGCACCCTTACTCTCGTAGGAACAGGAACTAGAATCGCTCGCTGTCTTGGGTTCCTTCGGTATAGATGCGTGGTTTCGTGGTTCCGTCGCTTCATCGTTCCGTCGGGTCTTTTAGATACTTTTTTTGTCTTGATGACAATAAAACATAACGTTCAAACATCCGTGTGTCACTCGTGCGCCATCTTCTTTTCTCACTCTCAGCAAACTAAGTGCGATTTCAGGCTTCTTCTCGACTATCAGTGCTCATGTCCATTGGGAGTGTCCATCATCTGTATGACTTCAGGATACGTAGAAGAACTTCTTAACGTCATCGGCCGACAGCAGGTTGTGTGTGAAGGTCGGGCTATAGGGCCCGACCCACTTTGAATATTCAACCCTATTTGCAGTCTGTTTGCACATTGATTTATGTCCGTCAGTCTGACCCCACAATCGCATATATATGCAAGTACTGACGGCTGTTCAAACCTCAGCTGTCTCTCATACGCTCTCGCACCTCTTGATTCGCGACATGTCTAGCAAATTCGAAGAAAATTTAGTAGGAGACGTGACGCCACTCGATAGTAGCCTCTACAAGTTAGAAGATGAACAGAAGGTGTTTTTCAAGGCGACCACGGGCATTACCGACGATGAAGATTTGAAGAAACACATTTTGAATGTCCAAGCGAAGGCTTACGCTGTACGTCCCGCTTCGTCATGCTGTGAACGCGAGGCGCAGCTAACCTATCGGAAACATAGCTCCGCCCGTACCCTTGCATCCAACGCTTTACGTTCATCGGGTGCGTTTATATTCCAGCGAAGCACCATCCAACTAGACGAGTTGTTAATATTCTCCTTCAGAATCGGGATTACGAAGAACACTGAGGCGTACCAGCAACTGCTCAAGATCGGTAAGGAGCGGCCCGATGCATTGCTCGTCGATATAGGATGTTGCTGTGGGTCATTCTTCTACTTAATCGGAGCGCGTGCGCCAAGGGCACTAATACTGACATTGTGATCTGTAGTTGGTAATGACGCCCGCAAAGCGATATTCGACGGGTTTCCCATGCAGAACGTCGTCACCAGCGACCTCCATGGCGGTACGTGCCCCTCCTTTACAGCAGGCATCGACAGCGAGGCCCGCAGCGAGAAATATGAGACCAGCGCTGACCAGTCCGTTATAGAATTTTGGCAGCTCGGACATGCCTTGTTCAAGACGACGCCGGAGAAATACACGGTGCCTTTTGTCGGAGGCGACGTCTTCGACCCCGCCCACCTCGCGCTCGCCGCGCCCCTCGCGACCTCCTCGATCCCACCGGCGCCGCGCCCGGACATCTACACGCTCACGTCGCTGAACCCGCTGCGCGGGCACGTCTCCGCGATCTTCGCGAGTTCATTCTTCCACCTCTTCTCCGAGCCGCAGCAGCTCGAGCTCGCGCGTAAGCTCGCGGGGTTGCTGGATCCACGGCCAGGGTCAATGATCTTCGGCATGCACGCCGGGGGCGAAACAAAAGGCACCCGCAAAGGTCCAGGAGATGTACCGAATAAGGACTGGGATCTATTTTTCCACTCGCCGGAGACTTGGACGGAGATGTGGGACGGCGAAGTGTTCCCGAAAGGTTCGGTGAAGGTTCAGGCGTACTTGGCAACCCTCGACGAGCGTTGGAAGTTTTTGCGTTGGTCGGTTACGCGGGTGTAGGCTCATGTGATGGCGACGTGGGTGCAATCTCCACGAGCACTCCAATGTTGGTTGAGATTCGTTCAATGTGCGTGTCATTTCAACAATGACTAGTACCCAAACTGCCTCTGTACTTTTAGGATCTCAGATGACGACGTATGGCACTGTAGTTTTGTTTTCTTATCTGATGCAGACATTACAGGATCCGCGATGATCGGCATCTGACTGTGCCGCAGAAGCTCGGTTTGGAGTTGATACTGCTGGAGCGATAGGTGAGTCAATCGACGGAGCTTTATAGACATCAAAAGCTTGTTCCTATTCTGTCCTCACCACGGCGCGGTATGGAAATGACTGCGACATATAGAATAGAATAACAGCGACACGAATCCTATCTCCGTGGGAGCAACTCTATTCAAGGAGTCCTCACGTGCCGCTGCGAACTGCAGGCATTCTGTCATCTCCAGTTGGTGAGTTCAAATGTTCAACGTTCATCTTTTGACCCGTGAACCGGTGCTAAAATCACATATGCTGACGACAACATGGAGCTCAAGAAGTTCAAAAGTTACACTACGTGAGTTCCACTTAGCCCTGAACTAAACCTTTTTTCAATGATTTCATGATATATTCTCTCACAGGCCGACGGTCATGTTTATCAGTTTTACGCATCTCATCTATCATCCACATATCGTCCCTGCGGCGTCGTCTGCTGTTGAGCATCGTGAACTAAAAGTTCAACTTCAGGCTTTATTCCAGCGTTTATCGCCTTCACGTGAGACTAGCCATCATCAGGTATGATAGGAACGTACGTCAAAGGTACGTTTCGCCAGTATCTGTGCATTACGGAACTCATGTTCCGCCGGGGGTCTTCTGTCGATATCGAAACCTCCACGCGGTCTGGCGCAGATAGTTCGTCTTCCCTTAGTGCGGGTCTTCAATCGTATATATAATCAGGTACTACAGCCGTTCAAACACAACAATTCACCTCGTACTCCCTCTCAGCTATAAGCCTTCGACATGTCTGCTGACGGCGTAGACGCATTTGCAGGCGACGTGGAACCCCTCAACAGTAGCTTATACAAGCTAGGCGACGAAGAGAAGGCGTTTTTCAAAGCGACAACAGGCATTTCTGGCGACGAGCAGCTGAAGAGGCATATCTTGGCTGCTCAGGCGAAAGCATACGCCGTGCGTTTCGAATTTTTCTATCTTTCCATCATCATTCGCAGCCGAAACTAGCGCTGATTTCACGAATAGATCCGTCCGTATCCTTGCATCCACCGCTTCGCATTCCTCGGGTACGATCACATGCCTGCAACAGAATATTTTCTCAGCTGAACTAGCTTCGGATTTTATCATATCGTAGCATCGGCATCACGAAGAATGAAGCCGCATACCAGCACTTGCTCAAATTGGGTATAGAGCGGCCTGATGCGCTGTTCCTTGATGTGGGGTGCTGCTGTGAGTCATTCGTCATTCTCAGCCTAGCACGGAGCGCTGAGCGTTCGCTGATAATGATCTTCAGTCGGGAATGACGTCCGTCGAGCGATTTGGGATGGCTATCCGATGCATAATGTGGTCACCAGCGACCTCCATGGAGGTAAGAATCCGTTTTCATGCTCTGCGATAACCTGAGACATACTAGTCCGTTTTAGAATTCTGGCAGCTGGGACATACGCTCTTCAATACCACGTCGGAGAGATTCACCGTGCCCTTCGTCGCGGGTGACATCTTCGATCCTGCTCACCTGACGGCCGTGCCTCCCCTCGGGGCATCACAGGCGCCGCCGTCGCCGCGGCCCGACATCCACACGCTGACGTCGCTCAACCCGCTGCACGGACACGTCTCAGCGATCTTCGCGAGCTCCTTCTTCCACCTCTTCTCAGAAGCGGAGCAGCTCGAGCTGGCGAAGAAGCTCGCCGGCCTCTTGTCCCCGCAAGCCGGCTCGATGATATTCGGCATGCACGTCGGCTATCCGACCAAGGCCACCCACAAGGGCCCCCCTGGCGTGCCGAATAAGGAGTATGTGCTGTTCACGCACTCGCCTGAGAGCTGGACAGAAATGTGGGATGGCGAGGTGTTCCCGAAGGGCGCGGTGAAGGTGGAGGCGTACCTGGCGCCGGCCGAGTTTACGTGGTCGGACGTTGGGCCTACGTGGCAGTTCTTGAGGTGGACGGTCACGCGGGTGTGAAGTCATACCGCCGTGAGCATTCAGATGTTGAGTCGGGTGCTGTCGTTCGGAATGTATGTTATTTGTTGACAGTAGTCGGTGTTCGCCTTGCATCTGTCTTTTAGAATGTATGACATGGCCTATGATAACGTGCGCACGTAGGCCAGTGAGTAATCGTGGTACGAGACCAGGTAGGAAACAGGGGCATTAGTTGGTCTCACTGCGCCGCGGAAGCTTTATTTGGAGTCGCAGCTGGCGACTGCGACGAGTCGGACGTTCGGACGTCCTCGTTGATCCTGCTCCACGAGTTTCAATGCCGCCGGCTACGAAGGCGGCTGCGGCGTATGAAATGTGAGACCACAAAGTCAGCAACGACGATTTCCGCGGTCGGAGCTACTTGAGGTTCTCAAAAGACGGCGGTATATCTGCAGCGACCTGCGAACTTCCTGCCCTCCTCCAGTCAGTCGACCATGTCTGAGAAACCACCGCCTCCGCCGTTGGATGAGAGTCTGTATTATTTGAGCCCCGAGGAGAAGGCGTTCTTCCAGAAGAGAAGAAGAAAAAGAGTAGCTCAAGAGACACATCCTGGATGTTCAGAAGAAGGCATACGCCGTGAGTTTTATATCCTTTCTATGGGTGAAGGCTCTCCTCACCGATCCACGCTTTGGAGGTTTTCCCATATCCCTGCATCCGGATTATGTCGTTCCTGAGGTATGGTCTCCTGCAAACCTTAAGTTCTTTTATTGACGATCTTCAAAGGCTTACTGTTACGGAGTTAGAGGGTTACAAGCAGCTTCTCAAGTTGGGCCGCGAACGCCCCGGTGCCATTTTCCTCGACATGGCTTGTTTCTGTAAGTATTGCCGCGGTGCCCATGAGTGCAACTTACAACGTTCCAATGACCCCGCAGTCGGCCATGTCCTAAGAAAAGCAATCGTCGACGGTTATCCAGTTCAAAATGTAGTCGGCTCTGACCTTCATTCGCGTACGTCGTACCTGATCCTATTTTTGAAGGGCATTTCACTGAGTTTGCCTACCATTGAAGAATTCATGGACCTAGGCCACGAGCTCTTCCGAACCACGCCAGAGACCTTGCCCTTCACCTTCATCCCTGGCGACATCTTCAACCCTGCTCACCTCGAAGCCATCCCTCCTTTCACCACAACCCATCCCCCAACCCAACCGCGACCCAACCTCCCCTCCCAGACACTCACATCGCTCAACCCGCTTCGCGGACATGTCTCAGCGATCCACGCCTCAGCCTTCTTCCACCTCTTCACTTCAGACCAGCAGCTCGCGATCACACGCAAATTCGCTGCGCTGCTCTCGCCGCAGCCGGGCTCAGTTATTTTTGGCGACCACGTGGGGCTGCCCGAGCCGGGATTCTTCGAGAATAGCGAGGCGCCGGGGTGGAGGATCTTTTGCCACTCGCCTCAAAGCTGGACGGAGATGTGGGATGGTGAGGTGTTCCCGAAGGGGACGGTCAGGGTGGAGGCGTATCTGGGCCCTTTGCCTTTTGTGGTGAATGATGGGGTTGGTGGAGTGAACATCTGCAGAGTCGCCCAATTGCAAATACAGTGGGCGGCCTTTTCGTCTGCCAGACGGCTTCCCATTGGACGAAGAAGTCCCCCAACTGCCTTTAAAGGCTAAGAATGTGCGATCGGGGCGATTTAGGCGAGCTCGGTATGAGCTGCTCATACCTGCTCATACCTGCTCATACTGAAACCAATTTGCTGATGAAGAAGATAGAGTTCTCGTTTTTGAGGTGGTTTGTCATGAGGTCATAGCTAACGCTAGATGCTATGGATATGAGAAAGCTTTCACCGTGACTTATTCGGCTAATGTTGAGACTGAAGCTGAGCTTGGAGTTGCCTCAGTTTAGTTTCTCGTCGGCGATCCTGCCCGAGCGAGTTGAAATCATATCCGCAGCCTTCTAAATTAATATAAGCCTTGTTCACTCAGTGACGCAACGATCATCAAAATATACGACGCGGATACGAGGATAACTTACTAAGTGTCTTTGTGAGTCAAAGACAGTATCATCGGAGAAATAGAGAGATCTTGGTAAACGGAAGAAGGTTTGATTCCGGTTAGGGGGCGACGACCGCTAATCAGATAAGATGCCGAACGGCGAACAGGGGGCGCCAGCTGCCGCGCCGCATGCTTCCGAGCCTCGAGGCTCCGAGCCGCTGGCACCCGCTCTTCCGGGCGCTTCACTTCTCTAGTTCAAACCGCGGCGACCACGGCTGCCGCCTTTGCGTGCACTAGTAGTGAACACCGACGTTCCCAGACAAACTACGGAAGCAGCTGCGACATGCGGAATCAACACGATATACAAGCCAGCGGGGCCTCATAATATAAGGTGGTCGCGTCGACTCGGACGAGCTGCGTGTCCTCCGAAGTTGTCCCTACGCTCCTCTCTCGAACCGCTTCAGCAAGTAAATCGCGCCCAGGATGGACGGCAAAGCCCCGCTGCCGCTGGAGGAGAAGCTGTACTATTTAACTCCTGACGAGAAGGAATTCTTCGTGAAGACGACTGGTATCAGCGATGACGAGGAGCTCAAGAAGCATATTCTGGCCGTGCAGAAGAAGGCTTATACGGTGGGTTTGCTTCTCGCCTTATAAATGATAATGTGCTCACGACATGGGTGCTTACAACTTCTAGTCCTTCCCTTACCCTTGCATCCGCCTTTTTACGTACCTCAGGTGAGGCGGGTCAACCGGTAACTGGGCATGGTCTTACAAACGCTTTCATAGACTCACGGTCACGGAGCTGGAAGGCTATCGGAAATTACTGAAGCTTGCTGACGACCGTGCAGGAGCCATCTTCGTCGACATTGGATGCGGTTGTAAGTCTCATGTTTCACGACCGCACACGACTTTATCGAAGACGATAATAATGATCTTATAGTGACCAATGTCACGAGGAAAGCAGTCTTCGATGGTTTCCCAGTGCAGAATGTCGTCGCCTCCGACCTGAACGCACGTATGTCGCATTCTTCCAATGTTCTATCACCAGTCCATTCACCATGCTACGTCCGCAGAGTTCTGGGAGTTCGGACACGAGCTGTTCAGGACTACGCCGGAGACATTCCCCGTCCCCTTCATCCCCGGCGATATCTTCAGCGCGAAGCACCTCACCCAGGTCCCCCCCTTCACGCACCCCCCAACCGAGCCCCGTCCCGACTTGACGACACTCATCTCGCTGAACTCCCTGCGCGGACACGCCTCCGCGATTCACGCAGCCGCATTCTTTCACCTCTTCTCTGAAGAGAAGCAAGTCGAGCTCGCGTGCAAATTCGCCGGGCTGCTCTCGCCTGAGCCCGGCTCGATCATGTTCGGCGACCAGATCGGGCTGCCAGAGCAGGGCTGGTTCGAGGACCGGATTTCCGGCTCTGGGTGGAAGCTGTTTTCGCACTCGCCGGAGAGCTGGAAGGCGTTGTGGGACGGGATGGTGTTCCCGAAGGGCACGGTTGAGGTGCACGCGGTGCTTTCGGAGGTACCGGTTAGGGAGAAGGTGAGGCTGGATGGGTTCAAGGAGAAGATGTTGCCGATTTTGCAGTGGTGCGTTACGAGGCTGTGAGGTGGACGTGTGCATGTGTACCTTACGACGTGAGCAATTCCGGAATGGTTTACTTTGGGATTGACATATCGCACGTTGCATTTTTAGGTGCGTCGGCTACTTCGTTGAGATGTTATCTTCGACTTTGATCTTGTGCAGGCTGGGACATATCCGTGAAATTGCTGACAGGTTGATTCTTACTAGATGGTGAGCGGATTGATTACCCAGTGTTGTCCTTTATGCTACTAGGTGCTCTATATCTGGTACTATGAAGGAACGACCCCCTTGTGTTCTACAGTTGGTACGTGAGCGACAGGCTGCAGCTCGACATTATGAACAGTCACTGCAGGTTAGTCAGGATTCATTTGTGCATAGGCTAGCCGCTATGCATCATTCAAGTAATTGAAATGGTTGTATAAGCTTTGCGACGTTCGGGATCTACACGAGCCTCGGGGCCATATGCATGGCGACGGAAGCGTGTGGATCATGCTGTACCAGGGTCGACAGGATTATCGCTGTCTACCTGTCTACGTAGTTTTACTGTCGTGGTCATCAACTGTCCCGGCCCATACGCGTGACGCCACACAGTTGCAAATGAATATGCAGCTGAGTCAATTTCGTACACGTACTATAATCAAGGTACGTCGCTTCGAGGCTCGTTCCGCACATTGATGGTTATCAGATAATAATGGGTGACTTTCCACAGCATAGAAAATATGTTATGATATGTTTCGGACACCTTCAACTTCCTTTCGGTGACAAGAAGATCATTTTTAACGAAGCTAATTGGCTGGCAACCATTTGAAATGGGTTGAGACCATATCATAGAATAAGATCTATGCTGTGGAAAGTCACCCAATATATAACAAGCTCATCCCTTCTCGTCCCTCGAGGCTTGGGGACATCGGGGCGTCGATCGAATGTCCACGCCCCGGGGATATCAGACCAGCCTGCCCTGGCCACGATATGGCCATCAGTCATCAACTATCTGCGGCTTGTCGACTACTTACATGGACTGAAGGTCGCGAACATCGAACGGACACAGGTTGAGACGGCGACTCGAGCAGGCCGATTACTGGAGCCAGTTGCGAATTTTTCGATGGAAAAGTCGTTGCGCGATGAGGTCGATAGGTACAGTCAGCGCATCTGCCAGGCGGGGACGGGTGGGCTTGCTTAGACCCATTGGGCGTGCTAGAAGCGTGTGGCGAGGACGCGGTGCTATAGATTCCGGCGGGGTGAGTCACGGGACTAGGTGGCGCCACGTTGCGGGGTCTGATCGGGGCGACACTCGATTCCTGGCCTTCCGCTCACCGTGCCTTGTCTCCTTTCAATAAATACAGCTTGGCCTAAGCCTAATGGCCCGCCTCTCTTCCTTCGCCTCGTTCTCCCGCGCTCTGCTCCTGCTGATTGTTTCCTACCCACAGCGACCTCAGCGCTTGCCAGCGGAACAGGCAAACCGCCGGTTCACGTCATCGGGTGTCGCGCTGTCCCAACGAGCTAGCGGACTACCAGTTTCAATCGTCAGTCTGTCGCCGTGTTTTGCATGGAACAGCTAGCTAAGCTTGGCGTGATCTTAGCACCGGAACTTCACGACCTTTATGAACCCGCCCCACGTCGGACCCGGCCCATTTACATCTTTCCAGCTCCACCTCGCTGCTGCCTGAGGCTTCTGCCCACCCGCCCGTCAAGGAGAATCATCGTGTATAGTCTTTCACGCCACCGAAATCGGAATTATACCCATGGATCAGGAGAAACCTACTACCGTGCGCGTCTCCCCTGCGACCTCGTTGTCGGAGCAGTCTCGACTGGAGCCACCCGGGCCCCTACCACGACACGACTCGGATACGCTCACAGCTCAAGTGACACCGGTCTCACATCAAGAACAAAATTACGACGTAGAGAGTCCCCCCTTTTTCACCGAGGGGATATTTTCTCGGGACCCTTCCACGCGCCGTGCCCGGGCTTTGCACCTCAAAATCCTCTCGCTCGCCTGCGTCCTCATCATCCTTTGTATCTTGAGCGTCCTTTCGATATATTGGGGCTCGCTCTGGTCGCCTACAAACCACGTGCACAACCTGAATGGGTATGTTGTGGACTTCGATGGGGGGCAGATCGGTGCATTTGTCACGCAGGCGGTTATGAACAGTACGGGTCAGCCGACCCAGATGTCGTGGAGCGTCGTGTCCCCGAGCCTGTACCCGAATGGTCAGAATGACCTCGTCGATGCTGTCGTCGATGAGAAGGCGTGGGTTATTGTTGCGAGTATGTTCTCCATTTGTCCATCTGTAGTGAACGAGTCTCAATTGTTGGCCCGTTAGTTAATGCTGGCGCTTCGAGCAATCTCAATTCTGCGGCTACATCCGCGGATGAATCGTACAACGGGCCCCTTGCTGTGACTGTCTATGTCGAGGAGGCTCGTAATGAGAACGCATAGTAAGTCGCGTTACCGCCTACCTGCCTTCGTCTCCATTTATTCATTTATCCCGCATCTAGTCGTACCATCATCAGACCGCTTGTGAGCGCAATCTGTCTCGACGAGTGAAATGTTTATACCGAACGTCGACTCTGTCAGGTCCAAGACCTCATGCAAAATGCGTTTCAACGCTTCGACGTGCAGTTTACCCGTCAACTCGTTGCAACGAATGTCAATATCACGAATCTGGCCGCTAATGCACCAAATGTGCTTCTGCAACCGGCATTTTATACGCTTTACAACACGCGACCCTTTGATTTCCCTGTGTAGGCGCTCGGCTAATTTTTCTCCTATCTTTGGGAGGACGATGAACTCAATTCGTACCTTGGTTTACAGGGCGGCCGCGGTCGACTATGTTGGCCTGATATACCTGCTTATTCTGTCTGTACGTATCGGCTTCCCTGTCGCATACAACAATGTGGTTCAATTATTCCCCCTGATCTCTTACTAGTTCATGTTCACGGTGCGTTGCATTTATGTTCTACACGAACGAATTTGTCCTGATAGACCGTATGTAGATGTTCAACCAAAGTGGTCGCACGGAAGCATCGCATTTGCAGGACCGACTCGCCCTCGGCCCACTCGTCGTGTACCGCGCGTTTATACCCATCATCGCGTATTTCTTCATTTCAGTGCGTGCGGCTCACTTGGACTACCCCAAACCTCGCTGACATTATGTTCAGTGCTTCTACAGCCTGCTTAGCGTCGCGTTCCAGCTGCCTTTCGACCGAGTGTACGTGGCTAGCGTCACGATGTCCAAATTTGGTCATACTCATACTGTTTATAGATACGGCCACGGGGGCTTCGTGATCTACTGGATGATGTCCTGGCTCGGGATGTGCGCCCTGTACGTTTCTTCTCTTCTTTTCCTTTGTCACCTCTGTCACGTCACTCACTCATGTCCCGACACAGCGGCATGGCAGTAGAAGCGATGGTGACGATCCTCACTGTCCGCTTCATCGCGTTCTTCCTCATCATCTGGCTCATCGGTATGCCTCTCCCCCGCCTTTCTCCTTCTCTCCGCTTAGGGAAATTCGGTTGCTGACTGTCGTTGGGGCTCGCAGCGAACGTCTCGGTGTGCTTCTTCCCGATCCCGCTCCTCCCAGGCGTGTTCAGGTACGGCTACGCGACGCCCTTCTATAATGTCCAGCGCGCCGTGCGCACGATCGTGTTTGGGACGAAGAACCAATGTACGTGAATCACGTTTGCCTTCTTGTGCTTCCCTTGCTTCCTTTACTTCTTTTTGCTTCCGCGCTTCTCTTCTAATTGTTGGGAATTTGCACGTGCTAACGTCTGTGCTCTGGCAGTGGGCCTGAACTTCGGCGTGCAGCTCGCATGGATCGCTGTCTCACTTATTACGATGTCGGCGCTCCAGACTCTTCAGCGCCGTAAGGCTATCAGGGCGCGCAGGAGGGAGTGGGAGCATGGTGCAGAGGGCGCGGAGGGTGCGAAGACGGGATAGAGGCTGCTTTCAATGAGACGCATGTTTCATGAGAATAACGATTCTTTACGTGTACACGAGTCTATACATGCACATTTGGACTACTCGTAGACGTGTACACTACTATATATACAGCGCTACTGCACTGCACCACATGACATACCTAGCTTTCTATAATCCACACGCATTGTACTCTTACATTCTGTTAGAATTTGAGTCTCCGTCTACCGGAGTGTGACACTCCCCAACTCAAAGCCTCGTCACGCTCCACCTCATCTCCATACACTCCCCGCTCGCGCCCTCCGGCTTAAACGTCAACGGCACCAGCACCGCCTCCACGCGCACCGTGCCCTTCGGAAACACATCGCCATCCCACAGCTCCTTCCAGCTCTCCGGCGAGTGGCAATACATGCGCCACGCGCTGCTCCCGCCGGCAAAGTCGTCCACGAGCC
>SEOQ01000514.1:0-20140 GCA_004679275.1 Dentipellis fragilis
GATTTGGAATGGGGAGGACAGTTTCTTCGGCCATGGCGTTGAGGGATGTATGAGAAGGCGTATAGGCGTGCAGCTCAGACGCGACGCGTCAGTACAGTGAGTTGTGACGCACAATCGGTGACTGGGTCACGGAGACAGTAACAAGAGGCGTCACATGGGTCTATCCCAGCCCTGAATATTGAATGACTGAAGTCCCGAAAAAGATAAGGTTCGATGGCGTAGCTGGTTATCGCATCTGTCTAACACACAGGAGGTCCTCGGTTCGAGCCCGAGTCGAATCAATGAGCAGGTCATGAATCCATTTTTGGGTTTTGTTTTTTGCTAGTACGTTTCCAAATCTGATCATTTTCATCTTCCAAACAGAACGTGAAAAAATTCCCCCAAAACAGGTCATCGACGCGGAGTTAAGTCAAGTACGTTTAAATTGCATAGCGAGATACATTGGAGCATTGAAAGATACACATGGCATATTACAGACATCTTCAAAGCGAGCAACACACTAACACGCCTCCGGGGCTAGCATACCATTTACTGGATAGCCTCCACCTTCTTCTGGCGGCAGCCTCAGGAGCAGCCCTAGGGAAGCTGACGGTCAGGACACCTTGGTCCATAGATGCTTTGATTGCGTCAGGCTGTTGCAACACCTATCAGAGACAATCCTATCGAAATGGACGCGAAAGGGAACTCGCCTTGGTCCCCTCGGGGAGTGACACCTGCCGAAGGAATTTGCCAAAGCGCCTCTCGCGCACGGTATACCCCTCCTCCTTACGCTTGGAGTCCGATTTCGCCGTGCCGGACACAGTCAGCAGGTTGTTGTTGACCTCGATGTCGACGTCCTCCTTCTTCAAGCCAGGGAGCTCGAAAGTGGTCGTCACGATGTTCTTCTCTTTGTCTTCGTGGACGTCCATCCTAATCATGGTGGTTGAGAACGCCAGTCACGCTTGAACAGTGTAAAATACGACATACCTCGGCCGAAGACTGACCTGCCCCTGCTCTTGCTGGCCAATCTGCCGCCGGCCCGCAGTGGGAGTGCGTGCATTGAAGGCCTCGTCGAACAGACGGTCAAAGTCGGAAAGCGAGTAGCAAGGCTCGTAGAAAGTCAAAGACATGATGCAGTAGATGAATGTGTTTCGATGATTGTTCGAACTAGTGGTTGGTGAGTCTGTGATGAGTATGCCTGCCTTTATATATCGACGCCGCACAGGGGCGAAGGCGTCGTCGAACGTTCTCCAGGGAGTCTCGACAGAGGCTGAGGACCGAATAGGTTGGATGACAGCGGCCTTGCGTCATGGATGATTCGGGTATGATGTCGACGTCGACGTAGAGGACACGCGGGAAATCCTTAGTGCCCTCGATCAGTTCCGACTCACTGCGTTAGCAGGCGAGAATCTTCCAAAAGTATGGGCTCTGGGGTCCGGACCAGAAGTCTCAGGAGTCAGGAGAACAAGCGTCGTAATTATGTGTCCATCATGGGTTCCATAACCTTGAATCAGAGTTGAACGTTGAACGCTGAACAATATCTGAGCTGGACGAGCAGGGACACTGGATTCACGCATGACGGAAAGACGCAGGTTGTGTGTTATGCGGCGGGAACAGCCGTGTCATCTGGCCGGGCCCTTGGCGCCGACAAAGTGTGCCATGAGCGCCTGAGCGGTCGAGTCTCGAACGGCATGCAACTATTGTTGTCGTTTATCATGTGGATAGTTAGACTGAACTACCTTTTGGGTAGAAGGGCGGTATGAGACGCAGATTAATTATTACTAATGACTGGTATTACTACAAGCATAGGGTGAAGATTCAACTGACGGGGCTCATACCAAGTGATGGCAGAACACCTATTAATGGCAGGGGAAGCTTCAAGTATCGGTTCGATGGCGTAGTTGGTTATCGCATCTGTCTAACACACAGAAGGTCCCCGGTTCGAGCCCGGGTCGAATCAGTAGAGTTGGGAACTTGTTGGATGTTTTAGTACTAAAAGACTAATCAAACGTTTTTTGACCTCGGGACCAGTTGTAATTTGCACATGTTCCATGGCAAGTAAGTCCTTAGAGCTCACACAGGATACTCTGTGCAGCACGCATTTGAAAGAAATTAGTCTTTCTCCATAAACACACACACAGCATCAGTCCTTACGACGCCCCGCATCGCCGCCATTTACGATACCTCCCCCGCATCCTCCCCCTCGACTCCCAAGATCTGCTCCAGCACACCCACCCGCCCGAATGGCCTCTCACCGCCAAGCAGCGTCCCCGGCGCCTCGTACCGATTCTCCGGCCGGCGCACCTCCTCACACACCCGCGCGTACGCTTTCGCGAGTCGCCGCAGTGCAGCGCGGTGGATGCGCGCGTTGAGTGCTGCATGCTGGAGTAGCGCGAGGCGCGGCGCATGCACGACTTCCAGGCCCGAGAGCCAGGTCGCGAAGTGTGCGAGCGCGGCCGTGAGCGCAGATGGCTGGGTGGCCGGGAGGTGCGAGAGGATATCCTGTGGAGGTCCATGTTAGTGAGGTGGACGTAACGGCTACTCGAGGGAAGGGACTTACGCTTGGTTGGCGATTTTCGCAGGCTTGAACGACATCGTACAGCGCGGTGTCATGGAGGATAGTTTGATACTGCAGGTTCAGGGCTGGTCGGCGAGAGGCAGGCAGGATGATGGAGAACGAAGACTTACATGCTCCTCTGTAAGGTCGCGCACCCGCTCTTCCACCAGTTTACCCAATTCTTCGCGCTTCTCCTTCGTAAATTCATACGGCTCCAGCACGCCCTAAAAATCACACCAGTCCTTCAGCTCCCCGCCAACGACTCGTCTGAGTCGGATAAAGCACTCACCACCAGATAGGTGAGACAGTTCAGTACGAACACACCCCTGTCCCAGACCGCACGCTGGCCCTTCTCCTCTGACGCCGCGATGCACATCTCAACGGCGGGGTCAACCATCGTGTCCAGGATCCGGCGGACCTGCGCTGCGTCCGCGGCGGCATCGACAGTTTCATCGTTCGTAGGTTCAGAAGTCGCGTGGAGGGCGAGAATGTCGCGGAGGGTTTGAGCATGGTCGAGGAGCGCGGTTGGAGGGGTGAGGGACGCATCGGAGGGATCCTGCGAGAACGTCAGCCTAAGCCGAAAAGCTGATGGGCGCCCTGCTTACAAGCGTGGTGCGTATGAGGGCGCGGCCCTGCGCTTCGATGGCATCGAAGAACACTTTATACGACACGTCCGTGATCCTGTCGTCGAATTTTGTTAGTAACTTTATAAGTGAGAGGCTAGTGAAGACACGTACTCCTTGAGCGTTGTAGAGAGCAGCGCCTGCTCCCCGATCGTCCGCCCCATCGTCACCGCATAGAACTGCAGAAGATTCGCGACCTTATATGCCGTCCCACTGCGCTCCTGCGCACGGACAGTCTGCAACACGCGTCCCCTCAGTGGTGCGCAAATGCCCGCTAGCGCGCCGTCCATGAGCGCAGCCATCCAGCCCTCCTCGTCGCCTTTGACTTGCTGTCGCACGGCACCGACCATGCGTTTGGGGCGTTGCACTGCGAAAAGGGCCTCAAGGAATTCGCGCTCGGCTGCGACCGCTTGATGGATCCATGCGAGCATGTCGCCGACGTAGCGGAGAGCGTCGTGCGCGTGTAGCTCGATGGGGCGCGGGTGGCCACGGGTGAGAGCGTTTTGGAAAGCGGAAACGAGGGCAGATTGGCGTGTCTGGGATAACGTGGAGAGAGCCTCGCTATATGCATAAAGAAGCGGAGTCAGTCGAGGGTCAACGAAGGAGGGAAGGAAACGGACCTGAGGAGCTCGGGACGCTGGCGGAGACGACGAACAGCTTCAATGAGTGTGTTACTGACGTCGAGTTGGGCGTCGCGGCCCATTTGACGGAACTCGAATGTGGAGTAACGGAAGAGCTTGTCGTAGCCCTTTTCGAGATGCCCGGACGTAGACGCCATAATGTCCAAACTGCGTGATAGTTTCAATAATCAAAGTGTAAATACATTTGAAGTGACATACCCAGCCTGAGAGGGTTTCTCTTCTCCGGCCATCAAGACGCGACAGTCCTCGCGGATGCGCTGTGTTTTGTCCATCGCGGCGAAGAAGCGCGAGCCGACAGGCACTTCACCTGATGTCAATGCCTCGATTTCGCTCTCGTCGAGTGTAAACCGCTCCAGGAACAGGTGTACGATAGACTGTTTCCTGTTAATATCTTGCCTGACATCGGGAAATGAGTATTCCAGCTGCGTTATAACGCACAGGACGCCCACCTCTGCTCACGCAAGCTGCCTGCGCGGTCCAGGAGAGACCGGCACGCATCATTTGTAGATTGCAGCTGTGTTTCTGCCTCATCGCATCTAAGGCGCATCGCGCTTATATGCTCTTGTAGTGCATCGAGTTTCTGGACGCGTCACTAGCATCAGCACACCGCTGGGTCCGCATTCAACCAAGGACGGAGAAACACACACTCGATCCACCTCCCCAAACGCACTCAAAAACTTCTGGCTTCCTTCCGCGAGCTTGGTTTCGATGTCCCGGCGCAGGTTCTTGCGTGCACGAGCGGCAGTCTCTCCGGGCGGTGCGCCGTTCAAGAAGCCCGGTATACCGTGCTCAATATCGTGTTCGTCAGCGTGATCGCCGTCAAGCAGCAGCGCTTCAAAGTCATCTTCCGCCTCGCGCGCGCGGTGCACTTCCTTCCCCTTCACAGACGGCGGTGGTACGGCTGCATAGAGTTCAGAGAGGGTGGTAAGCGCATCCTTGGTCGCGTCGTCGTCGAACGCGGCGCCGAGGACCTTGTACAGACGAACGGTGACCGGATTTCGCGCGAGAGGTGTTGGGGTTCCGGCATTTGTTCTTGATATGAGGGTATAAGGTCTTGAGGGTGAGGTAGCCATGGTTCTCCGAGTCGGTCAGTGACGTTCTCTCAACGGCAACTCCGAGTCTGGGTGGCTGAGTCGAGGATCTCACGACACCATTCTACCTATGGTACATGAATTTGGAGGCGTCTATAAGGTTCGATGGCGTAGTTGGTTATCGCATCTGTCTAACACACAGAAGGTCCGCGGTTCGAGCCCGCGTCGAATCATGGATTATAACAGTCAGATCTTTTGCTTTCAATGTCATTGGAACTGCCATACCGCTCTCATCTTCCCCAAAGATTATTATAGCCTATCGACCRTGCGGTCTGAAACCCATGCAAACTTTTTTCACTCAATCTTGATCCTAATCTAATCTAATAATATCCACGTGACCGAAGACACCCGACGCCCGACGCGCCAGGCTCTTCCGCGCTTGACCGTAACGTTCACCATGCACGCCGCCCGCGCCCTCCCCAAGGCTCGCCTACCAGCCCGTCTCCTCTCATGCCGTACATTTGCCACTGAACTCCCGCGGCCACCACCGTCTGAAATGCCCGCCGCGGAGACCTTTTCCTCACCGTCCAAACCGCGCGAATACTACACCCGCCGTCAGCAGCGCGACCTGCCTCCTTACGCGGTAATGACCACCAGTCCAACCACTTTCGATTCGCTAACTCTGATTATGTAGCGCACATGGCCCTTGGTAGCCGTGTTTGGCACGGCTGGCGTAGCCGTATGGGCTTCGTTCTTCATGTACGCGACGAACCAGGAGCGCCTCTCAAGCTCGGTGACGCGCCATGTCCTTACAACTATCCGCGAGAGCGACGCAGTGCGTGAGGTACTCGGAGACGCTGTCCGTTTCGAGCCAGCTTGGTATCTCAATGGCGACCCCTGGGTGTCCGGTTCGGTGCGTTCGTGCTTCTCCGTAACATCCGAAGGAGCACTGAAGAGTATGCAGGTGAACATGCTTCAGGGCCATGTAGACATCAGCTTCCGGGTCAAGGGCCATAAGCGTTAGTCCTCCTCTCATATCACACCACTAGCCAATATACTGAATGGTGCACAGAGGGCGGCACCCTCTACTTCACAAGTCTACGAAAAGCGAAGGGCGAGCCCTTCACGATATGTGCGTCACACCCACCTTACCTCATCACGCTTATCTTCTCATATTTCCGACGCAGTACGCTTCAAAATCATAGCAGACGACGGCACTATCGTAAAGGTTCCTCTAGCGACGCTCTAACCAACTAACACCGGTATCGTACATGCCTCCGCGACGGACAGCTTGCTCGTGCGCAAAAAATAATTTTACATACTCCACAACTATAGTCTACCTTTCGGACACTACGCTGAATATCTGAAGACTTCGCTGGACACCACTCACGCTCACCTCGGTTTGCTGAATTGCAAACTCTCCGACCGACTCGATCCCGTTGAGGAATCTGCTTCGGTATAATGTTGCATATACAACTGCGCGATGCATTTACAGACCAGGTTCGGGCTTCTGCGCCTCTTTGATGAGGTCTGCGGCCTGCATCGTTACGTCTCGATTAACATTCGAAGCGAGAGCGAGGTTATGGTACCACATACCTTCTCTGCAATCGCGTAGATCGTCGCTTGTGAATGACATGACAGTTGCTACACAGATGTTAACTACCCCTCTCGGACCCAATAAATCACAACTTACGAATGGCAGCACCGACGCATCCACCTACAGCGTTCCGCATCAGTCAGCGAACACACCACAAACACACAACGCGAAATAAGATACTCACAACCCTCACATTCCGCGTCCCATAAACCCTCAACTGCGGGTCCACGACGCCCCCATCCTCCCTCGGCATCATCCCCGCCGTCCCMACGGGGTGAAACACGGGCATAACCCCGCCTCTACAATAGTCCTCCTCCCAGCCCTCCACTTCACCCTCCCGCGGCTCCGGCACGACCCGCTGCACGACGCGGGCGGCGAGCGCTCCTCCCGGACGCATGCGCAGCACGAACTGCAGCCCGCGCGTGAGCAGCACGGCATCGAGCTTGCGGGCGAGGTACGCCGGGTCCAGCGCGGGCTGCGCGAGCGGCGAGGGCGAGACGAGGTGCGCGCTGCCGCGCGAGAGCGGATGCAGGAGCGCGGCGGAGAGCCCGTAGTGCCGCTCGCCGGGGGCGGCGAAGCCGAAGGAGTGCGGGACCTCCAGCAGCCTGCGGGTTGTTAGTGGGTTAGTGGTGTGCTTCTGCGGTGAGAAGGGGGGCAGGACGCACTCGAGTTGGGCGATGTTGGGGTCGTCGAACCATTGCTGGAGGAGTTCGACCTGCTTCTGCACGCCTGGCCACTGCGCGGCCTGTTCTTTGATTGTAGGGTCATTCAGCAGCTCCTCCTTCATGTGTGCGATCTCTTCAGGCGAGACGAATGCACGCAGTGGGAGGTAGGCGAAGGAGGTCTGCGAAGAAGAGTAGTAGCCTTTCTTCTCTTTGCTGAAGTGAATGAGACTGTCAGTGGTAGGTAGAGATGTTGAGGGGATAGTAGACGCACTAGAGCTCTGTGTGCTGGCGGTGGAAGTCGGGCCGCCCGAGGAGGTTACCGACGAACATGGGCTCTGCGACTTCGAAGAGCGTGATAATCGCCGCGTGGTCCTGGTATTCACTCCCATCCGCAACTTCTCAATTGGGGAGCGGAATAGGCGTACATACCTCTGTATGTGAATTAGATATTGAGACTAGGAAGAATGTAGAAGAATGACTTACGAAGATTCTCGCCGACTGGAAGGTCTACCCGACATTCAATACCATGTTGCGCCAAGATGCCTTTCACTCCAATACCTGCAACCGCGAATTATGATATCGGACTTGAAGAAACGTCAGGCAAGACTTACCCGAGAGCTCAAGAATCTGCGGTGACTTGAGCGCGCCAGCAGCGAGGATGACCTCCTTAGAAGCATTAGCGGTGAACGTCTTTCCATCATGGATGAATTCGAGTCCAGTCGCCTGCAGCTCGTCATGACTTCCTTCTGCAGTTGGGGCAAAGACAAGTGGTCCTGCCACAGAGTGCGTAACGACGAGCAGGTTTGGGCGGTTCGCGTTGGGCTCGTAATATGCCTACGTCCCAGCATGTTTAGCATCATGCCTGTGGATAGCAGTCGATTGTTTGACCTACCGATGTAGCATAACTCCTCACAGCATTCTTCGGATCCACACATGACGTCGCGAGCGTGCTCCCTACGTTGTTCCCTCCGTTCTTTCCGTCGAGATCAGCCAACGCTCCTCGGCATACCAGACTCAAACTTGGGAAACACTTACTGGGTCCCGGTTATGTGGCACGCCCAACCGTTTCAATGTCTCCTCAAACAGCCCGTGCATCTCGCCAACAAATGGCGGATATGAATGCTGCAGGGGGCCGTCGGTGCCATGGTTCGCGGGGTCGTATGCGATGTCGAATTTCGTAGCAAGGTCGGGGGCCATGGGCGTGAAAGTCTCAGACTGCCGGTACCGGTATGTCAATTGAGGAGCCATGGCAGAGGTGAGAAATCGGGCAAACCTTCTTGAAGTACTTCAGGAACTCAGACCAGTTCCAACCTGGGTTACCGAGCTTCTCGATCGCTGCGTAATATTCGTTGGCTGCCTGGAGGGAATAGCTTGAGAGGAAGGCTCACCATCATACTCCTCCTTCGGAGCTCTTCGACCGCATTTCAGATGAATATTCGAGAAACACGTTCATCGCACGCACCTCCCCATGACCAAGATGTTCGTCTGACGCACGTAAGCCAGCCGGTCCACAGGTGTCGTTCATAAAGACTTACTGCCGAGCTCCCGCCCAGGACTTTTCCTCTGTACACGTTCTCTGCATCCAATGACAGCATTGTTCCCGAGGAATTCTCGCTCACCTCGGCTGCGGCACCTCGCGCCCCTTCGCACCCTCCTGCGGCGTCGTCGCGTAATTCCAGTCCAACTCGTCATGCACCATCAAGCTCCCCGCCCTGCCTGCGCGCGAAAGTCACACTCAACACGCATAGCCGGGGACGACGCGGACGCTAGTCCAGCAGAACGAACAACACACGCACCGGGGATATTGATCTCCGGCATGTCATGGACGTACTTTCCCGCCTCGATGACGCCGACGGTCACATTCGGGTCCTCAGACAGCCTGCCGCATGATAGTCCCAGTCCCGTTGTTTAATATGACGGCCGCACGAGACGGAGATGAAGAGTTAGGACGCACCGAGCCGCGACGACTAGTCCCGCAATCCCCCCGCCCGCGACGACATAGTCGAACGCGCGCCCCGCAAATTCCTCCGCAGATACAATCGGCATATCCTGATATTGACGTTGATATCCCGGTTCCAATTCCCACCTGCAGCTCGCTCGTGTTCACGTTCTGTCGTCCAGGAATACTCTACACAATCAGTCAGTCAGTCAGTAGTCTGCGGCTGTTTCGCCCTGACAGATAGATCCCAGGACTTGCGCTCGAGAGCCACTGTGCGCACTGACTGATGGGTTTGAAGGTGATAGAAGCCTGACTTTGAGCGCGGTCAGTGTCACGGTCGAGGGCCGTGGCAGCAGCATCATGATCAGGCGCACCTCTTATACTCTCCAGAGCACGCCCAGACTTCGAGATCTGGATAATAGAATCTGGTCACTGTTGGCCGGTGCGGTCGGTCGTGCAGGGTCAGATTGAAAACACCGATTCTATTCTGTGCGATCCATCAGATTGTCATGACGGAGTTCTCAGGTGTGTACACTGGACAAGTACCGTGATCATGACGTGCCAGCCTGCGGGAGATTCAGATGATTTGTGGGACTCGAGCTCGGGAAGTCCGAGTTATGCTAGTCCTTTGGCTCCTTCGTCTGAGTCGGTGCTCGCACATATTAGCTGAGTACTTGAGTGCCAAGGATTTGTGTCCATTATCGGATTTCCTTCATAGTGTTTTTCGAGCTACGCATGCAGCACTGATATAGAGGAGCCTTGCACCGTGCAATCACAATCGTAGCGTGCGCTCCTTCAGATTCGAAAGGAAAGTATCATCATGAGAAACATTCCCGTGGGAAGGTAGTGGTTCATAGAAGGGATGAATCAGCTTCGGAAGAGATCCAGGTTCCCGCAGCGTACGTTACGTGCTATCACTCACTGTGCTCATACAGCAGACCCTATCCGATGTCGACATCGAGAATTCCAGCGATGGAGAAAGTAGGGGATATATGTCATCGCGCAGACGACGCAAAACATACATGATCGACACCACCCAAACAAACAAACGACGGATGGAGAAGACCGACAATGACAACACAGACCACCAGAGATCATTAAAGCAATCCTACTAATCGTCTATCCGACTCCTCACCACCTCAAGTGACAATCATGCACACGGCTCACCGGCCGCTCGCCTGTGGGTTCCTCCGCCCACGGCCTCCACCTCGCCTGCCATAGCCACCCCACCCACCAACGTACGCACCAGGGCCCATGAGACCCACACCTCCTGGCTCTCCAAATGTCGCGACATTCCGCTCGCGCTCCTCCTCACGGCGGTTACGGCCTCCGCCCCGCCCACGACCGCGTCCGCCGCCCTGCCCCACCGGCAGCCCCTGCGTCGATGACGACAGCGTGTCGAAGAACGACTTCATTGGGTTGTACGCGCGATCCTCCTCTTCCTTCTTCTCCTCGGTCTCAGCCTCGGGCGTACCCCCTTCCTCGGGCACCACGCTCGGGCTCTTCGCCACCGCCGGACTCTTGCTGCCGCCCGCCACCGCCGTTTTGTCGAACTTCGCATTCGAGCTAGCAAAGTCGAAATCCGCAGCCGGCACGCGCATGTCGCCTGCTTTCAAGTCTCGGTGGCCGCCGCGTCGCCCGCCGCGGCCACCACTCTGTGCCACGCGCAGGTCACCAAGTGCACGCTCGACGGTCTCGAGCGACGCGGCGGCAGACGTCACAGAGGCGTTGCGCCGGTCACCGTTGACGGCGCCGTTGCTTGAGCTGGGAGCGCGAGGCTGAGGCGACACACCGTCTGGTTGCTGAGCACGAGGTACGTAGCCCTGTTGTTGCCCGACGGGCTGGGCGAGCCCTGCCGGCTGTTGTTGGTAGCCAGCCGGGCCATATTGGTTGAATTGAGGAGCGGCCGCTGGTGCGGAGGCCTGCGAGGAGAGCGTGCTTAGTACATAATTACGACGCAGGATGGAAAAAGGTGTAAGGTCAGAAGGAAGGCAACGGGGTATCCACATGGGGTTATGCGCTCTCGGACATGCAAGCAGAGCTTGTTCATCCGTTAATGGTTTCATCACCCCAAAGGGCAGAATGGGGGCGAAGAAAAGAGTACTCACTCCAAGGACGGCGGGGTCATCGTGCACGTTTCGTCGTGGTGCAGGCTCGTCGACCGCGAGATCCTTCACCTCAGACGCACGGAAGATGATATACTGGTATGGCTCCTGCACTGGGGGGATGAAGTCCTCTGGGGGCCTAGGTGATGAACACGAGTCAGCAAGTGAAAATCGACACGACACGGCGACGACAACGGCAACGACAAAGGAGGAAGAAAAGCTCAGAAGGAAGGCAACGGAAACATCCACACGAGGTTATGCGCTCTCGGACAGTCGAGCTTTCGCTCATTTACATCCGAATTGGGTTCATCACAACAAAGGCAAGAAAGGATTCGTCACGCTGAAAAATCGATGCTCACCGTCGTGTTTCTGTTCCCATCGAAAACACTGCATCGCAGACACGCATCAGCACACTGTGTGGCACATATTATAGAAGAGACGTACCATTGGAGAGTTGGATGGTCGACGCCTGCGGGTCGATGCCTGCCAAGATGCCGCGATACCTCACATCCGAATGTGAAATGAGAGAGATCTGTTTTCTGAACTAAACGTTGTCAACACGACACCGACGACAGATCGATAGTGATTGCTACAGACCCAATGAAAGACATAGCCATGATGAGAAGAGGGAGTGGGGGGACAGGGGAAGAGCGAGGGAGAGAGGGAGAGGGAAGGAAAGAAAGAAAGTTGCGTTCTGGCGACGCGGACGCTCGTGTCGGCCAGGCGCGTAGCAATCCTTTCAAGCTCCGACGCCGGCGCTTCTTTCGCGCACGCCACCGCGACCGTGACTCTGACTGGCTCGCACAGTTGCTCTCAGTCTGTACGCTCATCATGCATCCTCTAATTCCACACAATCCGGTACAAATAAATACACTACACACTACACTGGGTATCAGGATCCTATGGGTACATCTCGCGTCGTCATGTCGTTCGCTCGTGCGCGCCTCGCTCATAGAAATGTTCGTCACTGTCTGATGTGGCGCTCAGAACCCGTGGGCGACCAACTCATAGGTACGTGCTCACCAGACAAATGCTACTCATCACCGGACGATAGTGCCAGGCTTTCGCCGCCTGTAATGGTAGGGGGGCGGGCTAAGGCCTCCTGGCACGGGACAGGGTACCAGGTACGGCGAGGTGGGCGTGTCGCCGCTCTCTGCCTTCTTTTGTGTCGTGTCATTCGACGTAGAAACCTTCATAGGCGTATTCTGCACATTCGCTGTCAGCACTCCCTCAGGAACTCGACAACCGGTCGCGGGACGTACCGATGTCGTAGAGCTCTTCGAAGCGTCGGCCTTCCCCGAAGCGGAAGCAGCCTTCGCGGTGCTCTTCGTCGTCGTGTCAGTCATGCCGTCGTGCGGAGGGGGTATCAAGGTATACAAGGCACGGAACAGCCCAGGGACAGTAGGGGGGCGGGGGAGGGGAAGCTGTGAACTTGACACCCCAGACGCCCAATTCACAGTCCTTATAAGGGCCCCAGGCGTAGATGTGGCAATGGCATCTTCCTGACCTTGACGCGCCTGGCATCACCTGGTCGCACCGCACAAAGCGTATATAAAAAGCGCTCGCGGAGGCTGCCAGGGCCAGTGCCGCAGTGCAGAGCCACGGAAGGCGCACGCATGCGAGGCCGTGCAGTGTGCACGATCTAACTCTGTCGCCCCGTCTCAGGACGCACTGCGGGCGATCAGCACCAGTGCGCGACCTATCATGATAAGGGGCCTCGCCTGCGATCCGCCGTCGTCCCATCCGTCTCAGCGTCCCATACCCGGGCTGCTCGTAGCCAGGCCCTCTGCTCGTGCCGCCCTGCTGCAGCGAGGCGTGCTTACATACGGCCACGCCCCCAATTCGGCAGCTGTAGTGGTTGTAGGCCCCTGTTCAGTGTCCTCGACGGAGCCTTTGCGCGGTGGGACTGGGTCAGTGGAACGCGCTCCTCACCTTCACACCGGCCGTACATCGATAGGACGTGAACACAGAGGGCCCGGACCGGTACTGCATACTCGTACTCCTGCAGCGTGCCAAGACGCGGATGCTGGAGTCAGGACGGAGGCGTGCAGGCAGTACACGCGCGCTAGAAGCTTGCGGAGACGGAGATGCTTTCCATATACGAAAGAAGGAAGGTCGATGAGGCGCCCGGCGTTGAGTCGAGTCGAGTCCCGCCACTAAGTGTTGCGCTTTGCGTTTGCGGCATGCACTAAGCCATATAAGCAAGCGTGGCGAAAAATAGGGTTCCCACCTACGTCGCGGACGCAAGCTGTCGTTTCTCGGTCACGGCTCGACTCTGGGACACGAACAAGTGGGATTGGGATGTCTACATCTGGCCCGAACCCCAGGGCACGAGGAGAAGCTATGTCACAAGGGCCGCCCAGGAAGAACGGTGGATTATTATCAGCGTTCACAGAGATTACCTTTTTGCATGCTCTTGGCACGCTGCGTCGATACATTCTAAATGCGACATAAGGTACAAGGCGCCCAGGGGCAAGGATGACGAGGACGGCATCGGGGACTGCTGTTACGCCTGCTGCCAATACGCTGCAGATTTGCGTAATGAGCGGCTGTGGACTCGGAATCCCTGGGAATGAGAGCTTTCGGAACTCACTGGGATGTATACCAAGAGGTCACTTTCCGACGATCGTGGGTTGCAGAGTGGGACACGACGTTCCACGAAAAAAGTCCGGCATCCTAGAAAACCACGCGTACGAAAAATTGGATTGTATGATCCGGATTGGGTTCGAATCCCAGGGACCGAGGACCCAACTATAAGTCACAAGAACGCTAGGGAAGAACGGCAGATGATTATCAGTATTCCACGAAGTTCGTTTTTTGACATCTGTCGCATCTGGGGAGCAGGGATCCAAGGAAAGCGTGGCCTCCTCGGTGCCGACGACGACATAGTGCGAGGAGGACACGTAAGCTGGACATGGAGGAAGGATTTATTTAACGATAGAACAATAGATAGAACGGAAGGAAGAAGCGTACTGAAGCGTACTTGCCTGCCCAAAGACACCGACACGAAGCAAACGAATGTACCCACCCCTGCATTCGTGGACCACTCGAAGAACGCCAGACAGGCGAGACACATGCACCCACCAATACTCGTGCCACGTTAGCTACTCGCACACACTGCGAATGTGACACACCTCTGCTGTGACTGGGACGCTGTCGGATACTCGGGCATGTGACTCGAAGCGTACGTGGAGACGAAGGCAAACAGGCAATATACACGCGCAGCTAGGCTACGAGAAGCTCGACGCGTTTCGACAACGCTGCATATGTATATGCGCGCATTGTCACTGTAGCCTGAAAAATAACTTTCAGTACCCACCCGCATGCAGGCCGCAAATCGATAAGTTATAGTCAGAACCCGAGAACGCACAACACCAAGCAAGACGAGTCCACTATCCCCAGCATTTTACAACCGTCAACGCAGACGTGTGAGAGAACAACAAGGGCCATACGCATGACCCAACGAAAGCAGATTTCACAATTACAAACGAAGATGTAGAACTAGTACGGTACCTATGCTGGACGCGTCCGAGGCGGTTTAGTAATATAGCGATACAACAGTAGAAGAGATGTACTCAATGCTAACGAAACGCGTGACGCCCCTCCCCACCCACATACCGACCCAAAACACCCTCCGAGTCCAGCCAGCCGCGCCGCGCGCCTATCCCCTCTCAAGCCTGCCCACCACGCCCTCCGCTTCCCCTCTCGCGTGCCCCAGCTCCGGATCGATACTCTCCGTGCCGCCCATCGCCGCCGCAAGATGTGGGTCGATAGCGTCTGTGCCCTGCACAGACGCCGCGGAAGTTGGTGTAGACGTGCGCGCGTGGGCGTCTGCGAAGTTGCGAAACGGCGACGGCGCGACTAGCGGCCGGTGAAAGCGGGCGCGAAAGTCATTCGGCGGTGGCTGTTGTTGTTGTTGCTGTTGTTGCTGTTGCTGCTGTTGCTGCTGCTGCTGCTGCTGCTGCTGCTGTTGCTGCTGTTGCTGCGTCGGGTCGCCATACGGCCCCGGATCTGTCATGTCGACATTGGCATACGCGGACCCAGACGCCTCGGCAAGCGCGTGCGCGTCGGGTGGCTTCACTTGGTTAACGGCAACCTGGGCTTGCTGCGCGTAGTGCATCCTCCGCTGCACGTTCTGTCAGATCGCGAAACACGCACAAAGCGCCGACACGCACCTGGTGGTCCCACTGGTCCCAAGCCTGCGCAATGATCGGCTCGAGCGACGCGAGCTCCTCATTGGTCATCGACAGCGTGCGGAGGAGGTGCTGCTTGAGCAGCGGCGCGCACGAGAACGAGAGGAGGAGCGTCGAGGCGAAGGTCTGTCCACCGAGTTGGCCCTGGGGAAACGGTGGCTCGAGCTGCTGTCCCATGTCTGGCGGCGGGGGCGGGGGCGGCGCCTGCATGACGGCGTGGTACTGCGCCTCGCCCGGGCCCGGCACGCGGTACTGCACGTCGTCCATGCCCGGGAGGATGTCGTTGCCCATGTCGAGCCCGAGCTCGCGCAGCTTGCGTTGCTTGACAAGCGCGCGGTGCTTGCGCTGCCGCTCGCGCGCTGCCGTGCGCACGCGCTCGCGGCGCGCGACTTCGTCCGTGGAGAGATCGGGGCCGGAGAAGTCGATGGCGGGGGGTGCGGACTGGGGCTGTATGGGCTGCTGGTGTAGATGTGGTGATGGGTGCTGCTGTTGGAGTTGTTGGTGCTGCTGCTGTTGCTGTTGTTGTTGCTGATGGTGCTGCTGCTGCTGCTGCTGTTGCTGTTGGTGCTGCTGTTGCTGGTGAACAGCCTGGGACATGGCCATGGCGGTGAGACCAGCGTTGCGGTCGCGTTCGCGCTTTCTGCGCTGCCGCTCGGCTGCCTTTTCGCGTTTGTGCCGCTGGCTCGGGGACTCATTCTCGCGCGACCGCTTGCGCGACGACGAGGCAGACATGGTGGGCAACGAGTTTGTCGGGGGCGAGGGATCCATGGTCAACGAACGCAAAGCTGATTTGTGTGTACTCCCCTGCTCAATCTCGCGGCTGAAGAGAAGGTCTCCTTTCCGTGCGGGGAGAAGTGACAGCGGTCGTGACGGGAGGGTGACGGGATGGCCTGTCCTTGTGTCACATTCCTCTTTATACCAGTTGCCACTCCGGCCCCGGCCGCCACACACTCCGCTCCGACCCCGCTTCAAGCTGTTCGCCTCAGCAGACTCTATTGTTTGCTACTCGGTTACACTTCTCACTATTCCTTCTTAATCATGCTCTCCCGTCCAGGACCCACCCCGATCCACTCTATAGGCACGTTCAGGAACTTCTCGATGAATTCAATGTACTTCTTGCAGTTCTCCGGCAGCGCCGCGTACGAGGCCGTTTTTGCGATCGACGTTTTCCACCCTGGCAGCGTCACGTATTCGACATCCACCTTGGCTACAATATCTAGATCCGCTGCAGACACCGTCAGCCCCGATGCAAGCACCAGCAAAAAAATTCAACTCACCAGGGAATCCAGGCAGCTCCTTTCCGTCAACGAAGTACTTGACTGCGACCTTGATCTCCTCAATGCTGTCGAGGATGTCGAGTTTCGTCAGGTTGAACACATCGTAGCCGTTGATCAGAGTCGAATATTTCAAGATGACCAGGTCCAGCCAGCCACAACGCCGACGGCGTCCGGTGGTCGTGCCGAATTCTCTGCCGACCTCTTGGAAGTGGACACCGATGTCCTGTTGGGGCGTCGTCAGCACGCTTGCATACTAAGCTCAGGAACACGTACGTTCAGCTGCTCCGTGGGGAAAGGTCCCCTACCAACGCGCGTTGTGTATGCCTTCACGACGCCAATCGTCTTACCGATCGCCCTTGGGGGAATGCCGAGACCCGTGCAGACGCCCCCGATGGTGGTCGTCGACGACGTCACGTACGGGTATGTGCCAAAGTCGAGATCCAGCATGACTGCATTGGCACCCTCGACGAGGATCTTCTTGCCAGACGCGAGTGCTTGGTGCAGGTAGACGACGCTGTCGATCACGAACGGACGCAGGCGCTCCGCGAGAGCCTGCATTGCCGTTTAATACTTATTCTATGTACGGGGAGAGGGAAAGTCACGACTCACCTTGTAGCGGAGAATTTCGCCTTCGGTGTCATACTCAAAGTGGCCGTACCGCTTGAAGCGTCCCTCTACGATCTTTCGGAACTTCGCCGCAAACGTTTTCGTGGTCAAAGAGGTGGTGCACGCGCAGACCCGAGCGGGACGCTTTGGCGGAGTATGCCGGGCCGATGCCCTTCTTGGTCGTTCCGATACTGCAAATTTCCATGAGCGAGGTTCAGAGCGCACAGGACTTCCGAGGCATACCTGGAACCACCAAGTTCGGCCTCTTTCAGTCCGTCGACAATTTGGTGGAAGTCGAAAACGAGGTGTGCGCGGTCCGAGACGAACAAGCGGCCGGTGCAATCCAAGCCTTCACGAAGGAAAAAAAAAGTTAGCGAAAGCAGCACGGTGGTAAGACTGACCAAAGCACCTTGCGAATGCAGAGCATCCAGTTCCGCAAAGAACGACGGCACATGGATGACAACGCCGTTCCCAATGACGCCCGTGCACTTGGGATTGACCAAGCCTGCACGCAGATCACGGTCGATCAGCTCCGCGCGCGCATAGAAAAGCACACGCACGCACCGCTAGGCAGCAAATGGAATGCGAACGTCGTCTTGATCTTCTCCGGGCCGATGGGGACGACAATCGTGTGCCCCGCGTTGTTCCCGCCCGCACAGCGCGCGCAGATATCGACCTCGGACGCGAGGATGTCGACGAGCTTGCCCTTGCCCTCGTCGCCCCACTGCGAGCCGAGCACGACGGTCACCTTGCCGGCTTCGCCGCTCATCGCTCTCGCTGGGGGATATGTACAGTGACAGTAGCGGTCGGCTCGAACGCCTTGCGATGCGACGCGATGGATGGGCAGATGCAGATTTAAATGAGAGCAATACTAAATTATTGGCATTGGCGTGACTCGGCCCCGATGCCGGATATATATGCCGTTCGGCCGAGCCCGTCCGCCCGCCCGCGACTCCGAGCCCGCGCCGCCCGCCACTGGCACCGTGACTTGCATCTGCACGCTGTGAGAAACGTTCAGCATGACCGTGTTCCCGTCGAACCCCTTGCGCAGGTCGCCGCTGCACCGCACCCTCAGGAAGTACCCCGGGCTGTTCGGCGTGCCGTTCCTGCTCATCATCGTCGGCGCGTCGTTCGGCCTGCAGTCGTTCACGCAGACGCGCTATGACCTGCAGTCGCAGAGGATCACCCAGGTGCGTCTGCTTTGATTTGGGCCTTGTGCGGGGGCATCGCTGACGAGGCGAGTCGATAGATGAGCAAGGAGCAGGAGCTTGGGCTCGATAAGGACAGGAAGAAGTTCGACATCAGGGAGGAGTACTTCGTCAGTCCCTTTCTTTGTTCTCCCATATTTCGCTTCACGTTAGTTCACACGGCCTCGCCCCTGTCACTGTCACCGCAGAAACTAAGTGCATCCGGCGAAGACGAATGGGAGCCCAAGCGTATCGCGCGGCCGAAGGGCCTGCCGGAGTGGGGTGTCCCCCCTGAGGAGCCCCCACAGAAGCCCTCGGCGACACCACCATCCTCGACATGAACTCTACCTTACACATGCATATGCGCATATTTACGCCACTTTCTGTACTATAGGCATCCCGTATATTATAGCACCGTCCATATTCAGGTATACGTTATAACGAGCACCATCCAAACCCACGGAGAGACGAATCCAAGTCCGAGCACGAGTGTGAGTGTGAAAGTGAGAGGCAGCACTATGCAGCCGCCTCCTCGATCCGCGGCGCATTGAGCATACCCCGTCCAAACGCCGCCGCAACCGCATTGAACCCGTTCTCCTTGACATCCGCAATGAACACGTCGTGCTGGTCCGCAAGCCGCTCGTTGTTCCTCCGGATCTCCCTAATGACGCCGTGCGCACGCGCGCAGTTCGGGCACTCCGTCTCGTGGTCCGCGACACACCTGTACTGCAACGTGAGCACGCGCACGCATATGTGAAGAGGAGGACCGCGCACCGCTGGTGGTAGCTGTGGTTGCACATGAAGTGCACGCTCGGCAGATCGAGCTGCCCCCCGCACCGCGCACACTGCGTGACGTGGAACACGCGGGGATGGTCCGGATCGGAGAGCTCCCCGACCTGCTTGAGCTTCGCCTCCGACTCCAAGCGGTACGAGCTGATCAGCTGCTCGTCCTGTCGTGCAGAACGAGAATCAGCTCCTTCGATTGCGAACTACGAGAGCAAAGCCAAGAAAGAACGCACCGTCTGGATCTCCTCGCGCGCCTCCCGGATGCGGCCCAGCAGCCACTCCTTCACGAACCCCACGCTCGTGACCCCATTCCGGCTGAGCACCTGCACGACCGCAAGAGGGGGCATAATGCGCTCCTCCTCGATCACCTGCAGCACCGTCGCGAGATCGTCCTTGTGCCGCTGCAGCAGCGCGGGCGAGCTCGTGAGGAAGCGCAGCACGAGCGGGTACAGGTGCCGGTGCTGCTCCTCCGCGCCGTACTTCGCGAGACACGCCATCACCTCGCGCGCGGCCTCCGCATCCGCATCCGCGTTGCCATCGGCGCCCGCGTTGCGGTCGCGCTCCATCCAGAACCGCAGCACGTCCTCGTACATACCTAGCCGCTCCCACAGCAGCACGAGCCCCGGCGTGAAGTTGCGCGAGGAGCAGAGTATGAGCGCGTGTGTCGGGTCGTATGGGATCGCCACGTCGCGCAGGAGCCGCAGCGCCTTGTCGCCGTGGCCCGCTGCGGATGAGGCGAGGTAGAGCTCGAGCAGCGTGTTCCATACCGCCTCTTGGTCGCGCCGTTCCTCTTCCTCGTCGTCCTGCGTGCCCGCTGGTGGAGGGGCTGACACAGGCGCGTCGAGAGACTGTCCCCARCGCCGCAGGGCTACGGTCTCGAGGAAGGTCATCAAGTGTTCGCGGTGCCCCACGAAGTTGGCGAAGTAGAGTCGCGGGGAGGGCCGCTTGACTGTG
>SEOQ01000515.1:0-13849 GCA_004679275.1 Dentipellis fragilis
CTCCTGCCATGGGTGGTGTCGGCGCTGGTGTCGGCGCGCCGTGGGGTGCGCCTGNGCCGCCCCGCGCTGGCGCATGGCCCGCCTGGGTTCAACACGCCGCGCCCGCCCGCCGATTGGGAGCCCCGATGTGNGGCACGGCGAATGCGCCGGACCCGCAGTGGCACCCTGCGGCGGCGAACCACTACTTGAACAGCCCGTTCGTCGCGCACAACGCGTCGCCGACGCCGCACAACGGTAACTAGTGCGCGTACGCATCCGTGCGTGGACAGCCAATAGTCAGTAGTGGTAGTAATAGTGTCTGCGTGTCGTGTGCTGTGCCGTGTTGTCTGTCCTGTCTCATTTTCCATTCCGCATCCATCTTGCCATCTGCTCGCTGCTCGCTGCTGCTGCTGCCACTTCTCCGCAATACCTCATTCGTTTTCTTTCTGATTACCAGCATGACACTAACAATGAATCGAAGATGTTTTGAAATCCTGTATTTCGCGTGATCTCTCCCTCTCCCTCTCTCTCTCTCTCTGTCGTGCGCTACGGTAAGTATGTGTTTATAACGCCGTAACTAGCTAGGGACTACAGCAGCTTGCTCGACGCTGCGGGGGCTACTCTACTCTTGATGAGCTTGATAATGTACAGCGGGAGCGCGCTGATGGCGACGATGACGGCGACCTTCCACGCGAAGCGCGGCGACATCACGAATCCGAGATCTGTGGAGACTTGTCAGGGGGCGTCAGCTGAGGGGGGCTGGGAAACGGGACGCACCGAAGTATTCCGGCAGGAAGACGATGCTGACGGCGTAGATGAGCAGGGTGACGATCTCCGAGATGACCATATAGATATGCCTGTGCACGATCCCAGTCAACATCAGTATCCGGGTTCGTGGAGGAAGGCTGTGACGCAGACGCACCAGATGGTGACCTCCAGGGCGACCATAATAAGTTCGTTAAGAATAAGAGACGTGAATGAGATGGCAACGATGTTGAGGAACTCGTTCTCGAAGAGCACGAGCGAGAGGATCATGATCGCCGCGCCTGCGTGCCGGTCCCGGTCCCGGTCAGCGGCCGCTCCTGCGTCATGCATACCAAGAAACAGACATTACCTTGATAGACACTGATCATGAGCCAGACGAAGAACGTCTTGTATGATAACGCGCGGCCCTGAACGGGGAAATCACAGGTCAGCAGACCGCACGCGAGCAAGGGTTATAGAAAAGGAAAAGACGTACCTTGGTAAGCTCTTTGTACAGTTCCGGGTATAGGAGCGCGAGGTCCTCGTTGACGTCGCGGTCGAGCACAAGCGAGAAGACGGGCGCCATTGTGTAGAGCGTCGCGTAGCCGACCATGAGCCAGCCCTGGTACAGCGCGATCGGCGCGAAGTAGAAGATGGACGAGAACACGGCCTGCATGACGGAGATGATGAGGCCGCGGTGGATCACGAACTGCGCGAGCTTGGCGGAGCGGCGGTACGAGTTGCGGCCATGCCAGAGGAGCAGCTTCGTGAGATGGCTGAACTGTGTTACTGAAAAGTCTGCTGCGAGAGAGGCTTGTCTGCCCTCTTTGCCGACGATACCGACGCCTGCTATAGCATTAGTACCAGACCGAGCGATACAAACAAAAGTACTGACCAACATCGGCGGCCTGGATCATGCTAACATCATTACCACCATCTCCAATACAACACACGCGCTTCTTGGTGTAGCTACGTATGAGCCGCGCGACATCAGCTTTCTGCGTGGGCGAGCATCGGCAGGCCACCACCGCAGACAGCTTCGTAGTGATCTCGATGAACTCGTTCTTGAACAGATTGAGGCACAGCTGGAGCGACTCTCCGTCGATGACCAGACAGCAGTCAAGCTTGTTCTGCAAGAAATCAAGCTCATCGCGGACCTGGTCGGACGTCCTGACTGTTTCACGCGGTCAGTGCCAGCCTGCGGATCAAAACGAGTCGTAGACGCACGTTTGGCTACCTGGTGGATGTACTGATTCCGCGCGACGAGCTTCGTAGAGATCGCAATGACCGTGGCCGTCTCGATCTTGTCCCCCGTCAGCATCCAAATCTTGATACCAGCATTCCGCAGCAGCTCCAGCGTAGACTTGACATCGTCCTGCAGCTTATCCTCCACGCCCGTCAAGCCGAGCAGCTCCAGCTCATGCTCGAGCGTCTCCGCCACGACCGCCGCCATTGCCTCGTTGCGGCCTTCGAGCTTGACGCTCGCATCGTGGTGGCGTGCCTTAAAGTCCACAAACACCGCCTCGCTGAGCCGCCGGCGCGCCATGACGAGCGTGCGCAGGCCCTCGCGCGCCATGTTCGCCGTCTCCTCCTCGAGCCAGTCGTTCCGCTGCACGATGCGCGCCATGACGACGTCGGCGCCCTTCTGCAGGAACGTGATCTCGCCCGTCTGGATATCGCGCACGACGATGCCCATGCGCTTGGACTCGGATGTGAAGGGGAAGAGCTCGAGGATATCGTACGCGAGCGTCGCGCCGCTCGGGGTCTGCAGTTCCATGCGCGTGCGGTCCCGGAATGTGAGCGTCAGGCCAACGGACTCGGTCCATTTCACGATGGCGACCTCGTCGGGCGAGGAGGCTTGGTACGTTATGGAGCCGTCGTCGTTCTTCACCGGGGTGACCTAAACTACACGGTTGGTGGGGTCAAGAAACAGAGAGGCGAGACGCACTGACATTGTGGCAAAGCGCAAGGCTGAGCACGACATCTCGCACACGAGACGACATGTCTCTGCGTCCTCGGGTGGCAAGTTGCGCACCCGTCGCCATGGACGCCTGCCGTTTGTGGTCTACGACTTCGTCAAAAAATGAGCTTAGCAGAACTTCAGAACCACGTACTCTGTTCGCCCGAAGAACCAAAAGCTGTCGCGAGCTGCAGTGCCACCTCGTCCATCGAGTCGGAGCCGAACGACATCGTTCCCATATGAAGCTTCTTCATTTCCATTTCTGCACCTACATGAGAAATGCTCGGAGGGACGCCCAGATGCTCCACGTACCATTCTGTGTGAGAGTACCCGTCTTGTCGCTCAGCAGGTACTCGATGCGCCCGAGTTCTTCGGGCAGCGTACTTGTCCGCACAATGGTGTCAGGAATCTCAGAGTCGGTCATGATCTGGTGCGCATATACCGTCTTGCCCATGTCAAGGTTGACACGCAAGCTGCGAAATCGGCGTCGGCGCAACGAACTGCACTAATCCGACTGAACTACGCACCTGATAGGGATGATAGAAGAGAACAGGATGAGAAAACGGAAGACGTAGATATACCATAGGCCGCGGAAGCCATTCAACGCGACCAGGGCCAGAGACAAAGCGAATGTTACCGCGCACAGGATCTAGGCTCCGTTGTTTGCAAAGCCCACGCATAATTAAAGTGAGATCACACGTACCTTCGCTAACCTGTTAATTTCCTCGTCTAGCAGACCGACCTTGGTCTTTGGATGACTGGTGTTCATCACTGCACGGGTCTCGGGCCCTGTGTAAGTGATGAAGCCGACAGCGGTGCCCGCTGCAAGCACTGTGTTCGCCCACAGCACGTTCTCGGCGGAGAGCGGCTCGACAGCAGGCACCTGCTGCATTGGGACATCGTCCATCGAGTGCGACGGTGGCGAGTTGACGGTGAAGGTACCAATAAACGTGTGAATATCCTTGATCGGGGCGTCCGCTACGACGTCTTATCAGTATCAACCGTAATTGAGACCAGGCAATACCCACCATATATCTCAGCGTCGAGCGACAAAAGCTCCGCATCCGAGCGCAACTTCTGTGTTACGGGCACAGCCACGCGCAGCTTCCAGTCCGTCTCACCATCAAGCTGGTCTGTCCGAATGAAACAGGTGCCTGAATGGTCTGAAGTGCGCAGCAGTACAACATCTGCGGGCACGCGCTGGTTCTTCTGCAGAATTATGAGGTCGCCAACGCGAAGGGAAGAAGAAGGGACAGAACGGCTTGAGGGTACGTTGTCTTCGATGTCATGTGCGTCATACTCGAGGATGAGGTATTGTTGCGAGTTGGCCTCTCGGTCGCGTAGGTTGCGCTTGTAATCGTCATATGCTTCCTTGCCCATTGTCACGAGCAAGACGAATGCTAGCGGTGCGATATATGTCGCAAGGAAACCTGTATTGGTGTTAAGCACAGATGGTCTGTGGAGGGCAGGAGGGGGACGCACCGATCTTGAGAGCGGGTACGAATTGGGAAAGGGCGACGAGAAGGAAGTAAAGGTTGAAGAAGTATTTGAACTGCTCGTAGAATACGATGGGGAGAAAGGTGATGACATTGTACTTTTGGTTGCGGACAATGTTAGGAGGGAAGCGAGTTCGTAGTTTATCTATACATCTCTATCAGTATCCCGATACCGATGCGCATACGGAGTGCAACAGGCGTGGCAGTTCCTTCTTGCTATGCACCTGCCACAGATGCCTTTCGAACCGACGTAACTCACCTGGAGGTCGAAATGGAACTGTGCGGGACTTGTCTTTCGATGAACGCCCACCCTTGCGTAGCATAGACGAACGCTGCTGATCATAAGCATGAACTCTAATACGACCTGGAGCAACTCACCTCCGACGCAGTGCTCGGTTCCCTCCGCTCCCTCTCCTCTTCAGCAATCGGATACTCGCCGTCCTGCTCGCCGCCGCCTAGTAAAGTGGCCTCTTCATCCGGCTCAGCATCATAAGTCTCTCTCCGCTTCCCCTTGCGGTAGTTCTTCCTCGACGAGACGGACGCAGCTACGTTTGCGACGGGGGCCATGGGGGTACCGCCGTCGTCTTGTTCGGAGTCGTTGATGCGTGCGTATCCAGCCCTAGCGTTTCTGAGTTGTCCCAATTTGTGTAGGCGGATGTCAGACATAGACGAGAGTTGCGCGCAGAAAGAGTGCCCCCTTTGCTCCGGGAGGCAGGGAGTAGGGAGGAAGATGAGAGATGAGGGAAACGGTAAGGGGAACTGAAGCAGGCAGACGCGTCAAGCCGAGCGCTCTTCCACGTGGTCCTCTCTCTCTTCACGAGACATTGCTCTTCCTCCCCTACACTGTTTTCACCGAACACCATCTAACGTCCCCTCGAAAGATAATTCTAGGTACTATGAAGAACATCGACATTGCAGGTGATACAGCATTCGCGTACCCTGTCACGGCGCTGTATTATGTGCGGCAACCAGGACCAACCGCACCAGGTATCTTTTGGCGAGGTGTTCTTCAATCAAACGAGATGTGTTGCTTCCAAATCACACATCGCAGCGAGGGAACATCTAGCTGAGGAAAAGCAGGAGGAATGCCGACCGCAGAGGTCTATGCGACAACCAGGAAGCACCGAGGGAACAAGGCGCGTACAATACACTCATACATGCGCTGCGCGATAGGTGCCCGGTCTTTGTTTCGAGCACTACAGGTCATTAGGGATAGGGAATCTCGGTACGAGGCAAGGCATGCTTGCGGCTCTCTCTCTTTCATCCCGTCCGATTCCCGCCGCCATTAATGGCTTTTTAGATGCGGTTGGGCTGAAATGAGGCGGGCGGGCAGTCTGTGGATGAGGATGCAGGACTTTCGCATGGACATGCTGTGTTCATGAGCCTATGACGGCGCAAGGATACTATCGGTGCACACAAGCGGCCCTAGGCTGTAGAGGACGAGACGCATCGATGCGCTCGACTTTGCTGCTCCAGGGGAGGGTCGGAACGGCTCACGTGCACCGTGTGTCATATTGCAGTTGCACCCGCCTCCGTTTCTCGCACTCACTTTCTCGTTTCTCCCCCTTAGCCTGTGCACCCCGATGGCCAAAGAAACTAGCCCTAATTCCTCCCCTCCCGCTACCGCCGAGACTGAGTTGTCGGGCCACAACGACTCAATGTCCAGTACCTCTGCTTCTGACCCGTACTCTGTCTCCGAGCTGGAGGCGAAATGGTACTACGCGGGTTTGCCCTCCAGTCCGAGGTTGGTTTACCGTACAGGGAGCACGCCGTGGACAGCGCCTAGCGGCCTGGAGGCCTTCCGCGTGCTGAAGGAGCTCAGGCCAGTCTTCGGCCACAAGATAAACACAGTATGGGAGGAACATCTGGCGAACAAGGTTATCGGTTGCCTCAATTCTGTCAATGTCGAGTGGACGAGCATCGACATCGTCCGCTTCGCCGTTGTCGGCGAGGCCCCCGGCCCCGTTGTTCTCTGGATTGGAGTGGTGCCCGCGTCTTTATCCGGCACAGATGCACTCGGTTTGGGGTCTCAGCCCCCATGACGAGGCGGGCATCACTCCGCACAAATGCTGCCTAGAGGCAGGAAACAACATGGTGCATAAGCTTCATTCTGCACATATTGGGGATGGAACTCACGTCGACCAGGAGCCGTCACCACCACCAGACAGAGACCGGGGCTGCCGTCGGCCATTTCCAGATGACTGAGGACCAGGTTCTCAGCAATGCCATTCTCAGCTCGTGCAAACTTGCTAGATGACCTCAGCCCAACAGGCATCACTTCCTCGTCTCCCTGCTCAAGAAGCACCAGCGGAATGCAGAGTTGCTGCCCCGTATGTGTTCCCGGACAACCTCATGTTTGCTTCCTGGGTATGCAGCAGAACATAGGTACTCCAGGGGCAGACACATGTTTTGGCTGTGAAGCAACGAGCGAACGTGTCGCACAGTAAGCTGTGTGTTTATGTCCGTGAATGCAAATTTTACTTACTACCACAGTGTGCGCAGAACACCGTCGTCAGCCACTCACCCCGTCCGCCCGTCGCTGTCCCGCAGGACTCCTGATTCCGGAGAGCTCAAGCCAGCAGGCAACCTCAAAATTCAGGATGGTGGGGATCTGCATCAGAGATGGGAGGACTGAGGCCGCAGGAAGGGAAAGGGGGACGAGTGCCATGTGTAGATAGAGCCAGCGCTAGCCTGCAAGTGAATTCAAGCGTGCGAGCGGAGGACTGCGGCGAGCGAGCACTGCTGTTCCGCGGGGACTGGATAGTGTGCTATAGCCCGTAAACACACGCCTTACCCGCCACACTCCACACGGTATTCTCGCCGCACCCTCGGACCACACCAGCAATTCAAAAACGACACGTGCATTTTTTTCGATTTTCTCTGTCTTTTTCTGGTTCTACCTATTTTTATCAACCTACCTCCTCGCCAGTTCACTGCCGACACGCCTGTCAGCCAACCACAACTTTCGTAATGAAAAGAACAACGCAACGCACCTGAACGCAGACTCCACGCACGCCTTGACGTCCTTGTAGCTCACCACCAACACGCTCTGCTCGTCCCGCGATACCAGCATCATCCGCTCGTCCGTCCCCGCGTCCAGCTGCGTCCCATCAGCTTCCGCACACACACCAGACGCGCAGAACGCACCTTGTTGAGGCACGTCAGCACGTGTGACAGATTCACCACCGGCTGCCCGTGCTCGTCCACCTGGTGGAACACAAAGTCGCGGAACAGCTTGATAATGTACCGGTCCCCCGTCTCCGACCACCGCGCGTCGCGCGCGAACCTGCACACGCACACTTCAGCCACCAATCGCACCAGTCCGAAAACAGAACGCACTCGGGCCGCTCGTTGATGAACCCAAACTTGCACAGCAGCCGCACAAGCCGCGCGTTCTCCAGCTCCGTCAGCAGCTCGCCCTCCAGGTAGTCCATCCCGCTGCGACGCCCGTCCCACGCGTCAGCATCACCCACTCGCTCCCAGGCATCTCACCGCACTCACTTCTGCATCTCGTCCATCTCCGTCAGCAGCCGCGATCCGATCATGTCGAACAGCTGCCCGATATGCTGCATCGCATCGCCATCACTGTGAGCACGTTGCTCGCCGCCGCCGCCGCCGCCGCAGTGCACGCACCTTGTGGATCCCGGGCTTGCTCAGACAGAACAGCGCCACGTTCTTCACGTCCGCGCTGAAGTTCTTCGATAGCGTCTCCAGCGCCTTGTTCAGGTTGTTGATCGCCGTCGTGCTGCCGCAGCACAGCGCGAAGATCAGCTTCCCGAACGACACCAGGTCCTCCTGCTGCAGGAGCGTCGTGTACGCCGACGTGGCCGGAGATGGGGCGCCAGGCGTAGACAGGGGCTCATTGGTCGGGCTGTACGACAGCACGTCCGCGAGGCCGCACGACGAGATGCGCACCCTGGCAAGCTCCATGGGTAACTGCAAATCTTGCGAAAGGCAGATATTCTCACCTGTTCTTGCCAGTCACCAGAACCTTGGAGGGATCGACCATCCGCACAGCGAGGCCCTTCTCGTGCACCGTCTTGATCGCACCCGCGATCTGGATCACGTAGCTCCAGAGCGTGCGCTCCGACACGAGCTGTGGCTGCGCCTGCAGTCGTCCATTCTGAAACGTCGGGGCTTTCGGCTTGATGTGCGCCTCGTACAGCGTGACGGCGTTCGGGTGATATGAGTATGCCACGACCAGAGCTACAGAAGCATGTCAGCTGCAAGAACCCACTACAGGATGATAGACTTACAGCTGTCACCAAATGAACGCGTAGTGAAGGCCTCGTGGACAGACACGATGTTCGGATGCCGGATCTTTGACCATTGCTCGATCGAAGTGAATGCCGCCTGGTGCATAAGCCGGAAGTCTGCGCGGTATGCTGAATTAGAACGTCTGTACATCCCAAGTTATGGATTCAAGGGCAGTATTGCCACTACGGAATTCGTCTCTCTCAGGGAGAACGCGGTGGAGAGGCGGCTCGCGTGAGCGTCTGCAGACGATCGGATTGTCGTCGTAGGCACGGACGCGAGCGTCACTGGCAGCGACACAAAGCTCGCCAGTGAGTCTGTCACCAGCGCCGGGGCAGCTGCGATAGGCATTGGCATAAGTGGCAGAGGCGGAGGCGGAGGCACTCGAATGAAAGCCCGATAGTGCGAGCGCGATGCTATTCAGCCCGCCCTCCAGAGGAGAGAGCGCATTCGCCTGCTCCTGCTCCACGCTCCATCAAGTCAGCCCAAACGCCCGATTCTTGCATTTTGAGGCAGTTGAGACATTTCACCGTTTGCAAACTTTCCCAAGAAGCAAGAAAACGCGCGTTCGAGACGACAGAGCAAGCCTCCTGAGACGCTCAGAGAAAACAACCGCTTCGAACCACAATCAGAGCAGTAAATGGGAATGTACGCACTCTCTACGCGACGCAAGGCATACCCACGGTCGTCCTTGCCCGTCGCGCGATACACCGTGCTGTGCCAGCTTCCAAACTTGCGCCGCTCGCCGCTCGAGGTTTCCAGCGGCACGAGCGTGTGGTACCCTTGCAGTTCCTCAGGCAGGCTCAGCCCTGGCGCGGGGACAGTGCGCTGGGTCTCCGAGCGCTGCTGGAGATCCGAATAAAGCGTCTCGGAGATGAAATGTGATGGAGGCAGTTGGGGTAGAGGGTGGGAGTATAAGTGGTAATCCAGCTGCGATGGGAGTGTGTAGTGAGACTACGCAAAGGAACAGGGCAGGGAGCGAATCTATACCGGCTGGCGAATGTAGGCCGGCTGTGGAGGAAAGAAGCCATGGTCGTATTCGTGCATCATCATGGGCGATTGACCGTCGGAGGCTTCGAATGGATGCATTTTGAGCTGTTTGCACGTCAGGAGCGTTCCGTGCGCGATGCTGGGGTAGTTTCACGTCATGCGCGAGTGTCTGCAAATCCTCCCGTTTTGCGGGGTTCCTGTTCTCGCTGCAAGAGGCGCATATTGATCGTGTTTAGCATATTTGGCGTGCGGGGAAAGCGTCATGGACGTGCTATTACTCTGTGTCAGCATGTTGCGCGCAGAGGTCGCCATAGAAGCGCGACTGACGCGGTCAAAAAATGTGTGCGGGGTCGCGCGAGGAGTAGGAGATGTCGGCAGAACCGACGAGAAGTTAGCGAATACGGAGGCAATGACAGCTTGAGATAGCGTGGCAGACGGTGTCTCGGGTTAAGATCTGTGCTGATTGACATCTTGGTCGTTCTCGAAGTTGAACATACTCACGGTGGTAAGGGATGGTAGTACGCTGCGAAAGCATGTGAGCGACGTGACGCGGAATTATGCACGGAAGCTACGCACGGAGGATATATTAGACACAGCCGTTATCTTCAAGCTGACAAGATCTTCATGGCGCCGAGTGCCCGCCGCTCGACGCAAAAAAATTTCCAGGGCATACAATATTCCTACACTGACGCTGAGTAGAATCTGTACGCGCACGCGTCAGGCTCAGTCAGCTTCGCAGCGAGGAAACACCGACCTTTTTCGCCACAAGCTTATATTGCTCATCGTGAGCGGTGGGGCGACGATCTTGACGACGACGCTGGCAGAGGTAGGCCGAGAGAAGAAGGCCATAGCACCTCCGAGGGCGACGACGACGATGTTGATCGACGAACGCGCTCAAGCGCGCTCCCCGCCTCGCCCGCCGGGACAAATAGGCACGAATACGCGCCCACATGGGCCGCCCGGCCCGCGCGACTCCTGTCTCTCACTCTCATGTCCAGCCTCGCCCCGCGACGCTGCCGCCATGACGTCAACGGTCTCACTTGCCCAAGCCCCAGAATGGCCGCTCCCTGCTGGAAACGATGCTGTTCCTCCCTCCCGCCACTCAATACACCGCATCCCGTCCTTCCTTCCGCGCTCCCGCACATGCGAACACACTATCCACCTCCTCGTCTTCCTCGCCAGCGACCATGCGCTCTGCCGCATTTATCCGTCGACGAAGCGGCCCCCCGTGTCTCGCCTTGCGCCTCACGTCTCATGCCGTCCCTGCAGCATTCGAGAAACGACTAGGTGAGTATCGGGCACCCATCGAAACACACCGCCCATGCACGCTGCTGCGCCGTAAACACTACCGGCGATGGCCCGATACAGACACCCCGCCGCCGCCGCCGCCGCTTCCCCGACATCGCTCGCGGTGGCGCCGCCATCTCGTGAGGATGCCCTATGCCGCGTCTACCGGCCGCCGCATACACGCTGTCCTGGCAGTCGAACACTCCTATGCAACCACGAGCTTCGAGTAGCAGACAATACCGTAAGTAAAGAGTCTTGTGTCCACAGATTCGGGACTCACTTATCGTTCTGACAGATTCACTCCGACGAGCAGCCCACCTGCCGGCCCACTATCAAGCCCGGCTTCGAAACGGCGACATTCACAAAGCCACCGTGCCTTTCGTCGGCGCACGCATGCAAAGCCGCTGTCTGTCTGTCCTGCCGCCGCTCGTCGCCCGCCACCGCCTCTTCTCCAACGCATTCGCGCGACATTCAACACCATTCATACGCTCAGCTGCGCCGTAAACACCACCGGCATGACATTCCCACTGCCGCCACCGCTTCCCCGACATCGCTCGCGGCACACCATGCCTCCTGGCTTGTGCTTTATCCGAACACAACCACCTGTCACCTCTCGCCCGCGCCCACATTTCCGCTTGATGAGCTCGTATCCACCATCTCGCGATGCAGTCTCGCGAGGATGCACTGCGCCGCGCCTGCCGGCCGCGGCATACACGCAGCTGCTCATCGACTGGTGGCACCTTCACAGTGTGCGAGGCGCTGCCTCGTCGGCGTCCTGATGCGCGAACGCTCTGCAACCACAAGCGTCGAGAAGCACGCAATCCGACGGACATGTAAAGAAAAAGCTTCGGTGAGTAAAGAATCCTGTATCCTTACATTCGAGACTCACTCGTCGTTTTGATAGATTCAATGCGATGAGCGGCTCGCCCGCCGCCCCATCATGAAGCCTCGCTCCGAAACGACGACATCCAGAAAGCCAACGCGCCTCTCGTCGGCGTACGCACCCGCGAAGGCACAGTTTGTCGGGCCTTGCGCCGCCCGTCCGCCGCCGCCGCCGCCGCCTCTCTTGCAACGCATCCGCACGGAATTGGACGTACATAGCATACATCCACCTTCGTGCCGAGCGTGGATACAACGCAAGGCGTCATGGCGCTGTGCGTCGTCCGCGCTGCCGTTCCTCTCGCACCCGCATTCACTCCAGCGTGCCAGCGCACATCAGGTATGTCTAAAGACGAGCATTCGTGAGCCATGCCCCCAACGATCTCATACGGGAGAAGCACTCACCTTCACAGACAGATATACCAATGCAGGTGCCGCGTCCGGTTTCGTGGCGGCAAGCGGCAGTGATGCGCCCGCTTCTGTTCTCGCCGGCGCCCTCTGTCCTGCCTCTGCGCCCGCCTGCGTGACGTTCATCCATCCAGCCAGCAGCAACGCGGTGTTGCCGCCTGCAAAGCTGCGACGTGGTGCCCATGCTCAGCGCCGCTCAACAACGCTGAGCAGGTGCCGATGCCCTACCACACCCGCTCTCGTCCGTCTGCCCGTGCCGCGGCCACGAGAGTCGCTGGCCCTGTTGACGCGGTGTGCGCGCAAACGGCCTTCACGTGCTCTACGCGTGCGGACTCAACGAAAAGTACGCCTGCAGGAGACACCAGTTAGAGAAATACCACACGGAAAATGAGAGATCAACCTACCTTTTCCGCTGTCGGCGTGCAGCCGACTGCACGCGCTTCTTGTACGATCGTGGCCGCCCTTCTTTCGCTCGTGCTAGAGGATTCGCAGGAAGAGAGTAAGTAAGAGCCCGTGATTAGATAGAATAAACTACTTTCCTTTCGTATATAGCTCGTGCATTCAAACCATGAGGTCTGTTCGTTAGCTCTACACGCGGACGTGAGCATGAGTGTCGGTGGTGAGTAGAAACGAGAACGGACGAACGCGTGAACCACGACACCGCGGCTTCTTTCCAAGTTCGCCGTCGGGCGCTAGTTTCTGCCTCCCACCACTTGCACCGCGGCGTCGCGCACAACCGCGCACCGCGAGTCGGACTGCATTCCTCTCACGTATAATGCTATTCAGGGCGAACCACGATCAGTAAGTTTTCGTCTTTGAACTGGTACTGTTTGAAATTGCTTACAATAAGTCAAGGACTCGTTCTGCACGCAGTGGGCGCCAGGGNCTCTCAATGCCTCCCATGCCCTTCGATAACTTACNTGGGCTCGACGAGGCATGTAGTCCCTTCGAACGATCGATCAAGGCTCTGTTCAGCCCACAACGCGCACTCTAACCGCGTCCACTCGCNTTCGCGTNGCCGCTNAGTCGATCCCGNCGTGCTCCCCTCCCACCACTTCNCGCGCAGAGTTGCGCACATCGGGACCATGCCCTGGACCGTTCACGGGAATCACCGCCCACCGCTCTGTGTCTCGGCTTTCGAGTCTGCTCGCAAGCGGCAGACCACCGACGAGCATGCCCGCCGCGGCACGTCTTCCGCCCTCTCCCCTTCTGCGGATCTCGACGCGCGCCGTGCATGCCGACGGCTACTAGCGGACCGCTGGTACCGCAGTCTCTTGACGCAACCTCACTCAGCATCGTTCCTAACACGCCCGTGCCAGTCAACAGCNCGCCCGGGAGCCCCAGCAGTGCGTTGCCTTCTCCATCGTCATCTTTCTCCTCCGCTCACCCGTCATCCGACCATCAAAGCCGCNCTACGAGCACGACAGTCACGAGACATAGCCGTCTCGCCTGCACCGACAAACCCCCTGCTGCGATCATCGCGCGTGAGCCCCACCGAACGCGGCTGCATTCATCGGTCACCTTCGCGGCCCTCTACCTCCTCCAGCGTCTCAAGGCNCGTTTCCCAGTGGCGAGGGGCCCGACGCGGTGTACACAAAGTCTGCGGGGCCNGTCGAAGCGGCCCATCCCTTCTCGATATGCTGGCGATGGCGCGGAGATGATGAAAGGCCGGGAGAACCTATGTACATAGAACATAGAGCCGGTGAGTCATTGCTCGTATGAACTCAAAACGAGANNCAAANCGNNNGACTCAAANNGGTNNACTNGAAGCAGNGNANACTNGNANNANNGCATCNCGNNNGNANGCANCNCNNGNGCNNTGNCNGNACNCNGCGACGNNNANGTGCAGANG
>SEOQ01000516.1:0-20052 GCA_004679275.1 Dentipellis fragilis
GATGATGCGTGGACGACGCGTCAAAGAGCACGCGCTGCTGGCAGAGATGTTGCTGGCCTGAGACTCTGACGCGGGAGAGGGGCGGGGGCGGGGCGGGATCAAGGGAGCGGGAAGGGGGAGACGTCGACGACAGCGCCATGTCGTCGTCGTCGGTGTTGCATGAGACGGGCCAAGACGCTTCTCCCGCGCCCCGCGCCAACCACGCCGCCGCCCTGCCGCTTTCCCAATTCCGCTCCGGCCGATGCCGTCCACCTCCTCTCTCTCTCCACCATGTCCTGTACGTCCCTCTTTCCTCCTCTCCTGCTTTGCTAATCATTCCCCAGTCCTCCCTGACTCCTGGCTTGCCCGCTGGCAGCTCGTCGTCTCTGTCGCCGCCGTCTTCAACACCGTCCAGAACTATGCCACCCTCAAGTTCACGCGCCGCATCTACAATGCCGTACCACCTCACAGCCCAGGTACTCCAACTCCACGCGCCATTCACTCTTTCTGACGCGTCTTTCGCCCTAGTGACAGCCCTGCAAGCCCGGACTTTCTCTGCATGGACGCTCACGTCCGCCGTCGTCCGCATCTACGCGGCTTTCCACATCCACGACAAAACGTACGACTTTTACACCTTTGTGTGCGCGCGACGCTGACGACCACACTTCCGCAGGATCTATGACATGGCGCTGATGACCTATCTCATTGCCTTTGCTCACTTTAGCTCAGAGATCCTCATCTTCCGCACTGCGAAGATGAACATCGGCGTCTTGAGCCCTGTGCTCGTCGCCTGTGAGTGCTCCTGAATTCGAACGCTGTCAAAAAGACTTACCGCCGGTACAGCCTCTTCCCTCATCTGGATGATCTCCCAGTACGACTTTTACGTGAAGCCATAGGGTTGTTGTCCTTCCCGCGCACGTTCGACTGCCGGGCAACGCTTTTCAAAACGCATCTCGCACCCCCAAATATAAGACTCCTGCGTGCTGGATGGCGAAACTCACCCAGTTGCTACAGGAATCTGCTGCGACATAATACCATCCTATTGCACCGCTAATTTCGGACCATCGAGAATCAGAGAAGACGCTGCGAATGAATCGCACCATAACGGTCATCGCTGGTGGGACTGTCGTGTATTGAGAAGTTGCCAGTGTCTGCCCCGATTCAGCTGACGAAGTGCCACGTAAATTTGGAACTCATAGGTGGTTACTTGGTCTCAATCAACGTGCGAATGAGACCTTATAACACGTCGCCTATTTCTGCCAGACCGCTGCGTGTGACGACCCCGGTCTCGAACGCTTGCGTTTGGGGTGTGTATGGGATCAGCGTCGGACGCGCGGTCGGTAGCCTCTCTAAATTTCCAATTCTACGGATCACGAAACCAACCTCAGCCTGCCGGCCGTGTGCTCTTCTGCTCAGGTGGCTTTTGCGAAAGTCACCAGACGAGGGTGTGCGGATCAAACATATGTTCCTGGCAGCAACCGCGCCAGACAGAAATAGGGATTTCTTGGGCCGATGCCTTCACAGCAGCAGCAGCAGCAGCAGCAATTCGTCCTGAGTCCACGCGCCTGAGAATAGACAGCAAGGAATTTCTCCGGCGCGAAGGGAACAACTCCACCCCACGTTCATGCCGGAGCCACGGAGCGACACCATGTACCCAGCCTACAATTGCCGTAACCGTACACCTGGTCGAAGGCAAGAGGCAGCATGGTATGGTCTCACATGAGCACGTTCTGAGCACGATGGCGTTTTTCCCGGGAAGTGTGCCCAAACGTGTCGCGCTTGGTGGTGCCGCTGGTTTCCCGAGTGATATGTGTCAAGCGCCCGCCGGTTGACGCACCAGAAGCCATTGTACCTAAAAACCCAAACACACAGTTGGCGGCGCATGACGTGAACCTTGCCAGTTGCCCCACGGGTCCTCAAGGGTGCGGAAGGAGTCGCCGAGACACGGTCGTACATTTGTCCTTGACCAAGATAGAATGCAGCACGTTCGTTGCAGCGAGCTTAAGGACCTTCTCTGACGGAGAATTCGCGTAGCTTCCAGTGAATGTTGTTACTTTTAGTACGGGCTCTTTGTGAAGGCGAGCAAGAAGCCGAAGCCCTGGACCCGACGCGCCGGTACCATTACCCCGCACTCAAAAAGGCAAGTGCACGTGCACCTCCCCGGTCATTGCGCTATAAAGCATCGCTTCCGTTTCCGACTCACCTCGCCATTCGGAACCCACCACCGTCGTCTTACCCCCGAATTTTTCGTCGGTTTTCACCAAAGATTCTCGTATACCGCTCTGCTTTTACCGCGCATCTCATTTAATGCCTAGCTGCGTCAACCACTACCCACCTGAACTACTCTCTACCATCTGTGCCCATGTCTTCGACGCCGGCTCGCCCACCCTCATCCCGTCTCTCGACCCTCTGTACCTGTACGAAGGCGGAGTACCCACTGGCTTTCCGTCTTCCTTCCCACCCGCAAACTGGTCTGAGCCGGTAGCCCGAAAGACCCTGTCCAGTCTTGCACTCGTCAACCACGCTTGGTATGACGCAGCTAAGCCCTGGCTATGGCGCAAGATTGAGGTCAGACTCCCCCGCGGTTGGCTATCCCTCGTCGAGGAGATCGCTGGCGGGGACGACGAAGACGTCGAGGTCGAGCAGACTGCTATTGCTGTGGACCAGTCGATCCGCGAGGCCGCCCTCGCGGCTCTTGCTGCGAAGGCGGGTGTCGGCCAGGAACCGGATCCAGAGGCGGCTCTCAAGTTCAAAGAAAGCATCTTGCAGTCCCTAGGTGGCCCGGATGGTTCCATTCCTCCGGAGCTGCTTTCGCCCCCCGCATCCCGTGATCCTAGCCCGAGGCGCCTGCGATCGAAAAGCAAGAGCCCTGCGCGGTGGAAACTGATGCGATCCATAAGCGACGCCGTGCAGGACCTTATGGGTGGTGAGCATGGCATGTATGGTTCGTCGTTTCACCTCCTCCCTCATGTGTCTTGACACATATCACTTGCGTCTACCAGTCCCTGCAGTGCACGACCCTCGACCGGGCCGTTTCGTACGCCATTTAGACTTCAATCACTTCCGGACCATAGGCATGCGTCGATCTGTGGAAGAGGGTGTCAACAGCCGGTTCGTTACCGGCGACCGTCTCGAGGCAGTGCTCAAGGTACGTACACTCCTGCAGGCTATCTCAGTGCGCAGTCTGACATTGACGGCAGGAAACACCAAGCCTCACTGGCTTCGGCGCAACCGAGTACATGGATGGCGCGTTGACTCTCCCGGTGCTCAAAGAGCTGTTCCTTCGCGGAACTCCCTCCCGCGGCCGCGGGCAGCCGGCGCGCGGACGTGGCTTTGCCGTGGAAGATCCTAACGACACCGAAGCCGAGGACATAGCCCGAAGGCGCGAATGCAAGGAGTTGGAGGCTGTTGATCTTACTGGTTGCGTCAGCGTCGTCTTCGTCAACGCTTTGACAGACTTGGTCAATGCGTACCTGCTCCCGCCTGTGGACTCTGATACATCCTCGAGCGAAGATGAAGACAATCGCTCATCGTTAGAGAGGGGGCGATCCAGCCGTGCGCGGTCTGTTCGGTTCAGACATGAGCCTGCATCTTTCCCCGGGCTTCAGCGCTTGAGCCTTCGCGGCGCAAAGTCCGTTTCCCCGCAGATCCTTCATCCCTTCGTCCTGGCGTTCCCCTCCCTGACTCATCTTGATCTGTCCTGCACGCGCGTGGCACCGGACCTCCTTGCAGATCTCGCGACTTCTACGACCATCCACTTGCAGTCCCTGTCTCTCGCACGTTGCATCCGACTGACCGGCTCGAGCATCCGAGACTTCCTCATTTCCGCGCCGGCGGCACATGACTTACGGGAGCTCAACCTGTATGGCGACAGCACGTTCCCCTCCCCTCTGTCGCGCGAGGAGCTGCATGACGTCTTAACCAGTGCGCCATGCATAATGTCTGGGAAGATGGTCTACCTGGACTTGTCGAGTGCGCCTCTGGACCGCGAATTGCTGCAGGAAATGCCCGTTCATCTCCACCTGCGCTCGCTAGGCCTGTCGTTCATTCCGGACCTCGAGCTTGGAGCCATCGCGGAGTTCCTGCGTGGCAAGGCTCCGAACGTCGAGGTTCTGACCCTCCTGGGGACGTCGCCGGAGCTGGGATATGGGCAGCTGCCTGGAAACACCATGCAGCGCGTGTCGCCGCGCCAGGCCTCCATCGCCCTCCACACGCAAATCGTGGGCCCTCTATGCAGTCCCCCGTTTTCGTTCAACACGCCCCCGAAAGAGCCCTCTACGCACTTGCGGGTGATCGAGCTCGCCACTCCGATACTCGCAGGGCTCGGGGCCGGGGCCGGGTCGTGGCGCATCGTGCGCAGCAAGGGCGGCAGGGGCTGGTATGTCGACACTGCCAGCGGCTGGATTGCAGACGGGCCCGCGCCAGTGCTCCGCCGTGACTTGCAGAAGGAACACCCGTGGAGAGAGGCACTGGAGAAGCTCGCAGACGCCAACGGCAAYGTGAGCAGTGGGATGGGCTGGCACGCACGGAAGATGGAGGTACGTAATTCACCCATTCTTAATGCTGCAAGCGAACGGCTAGCTTATATGTCTCGCGTCTCGCGTAGGTGCTGCACGGCCACGGTCTCGTTGGGCGCGAGGATGGGTTGTACGGCGCGGTTTCGTTTGCGTACCAAGGGTAGACTGAGAATGCGCGCGCGCGTTTCTTTTTGGGAATAACCGGGACAGGGCACTGGCAGACACTGCCCGACGATTATGGACGGATTTGTATTTGTTATTTGCGATCAAAAGCGCGTCTCCTTGAGGCGAAGTAATCTATACGCATACCTAATACCTGCACTATACTGTGAACGAGGACAATTAGACATCCTATGCAATTCGCGCGTACGTGTGCAACTTTCTCGGCAGATCAATGTGCTGCGCGCGGTTCTGTTGAAGTGCGACCAACTCCTGGCGAATAAACAATGGCACGGGCCGTCCTGAGTCGCAATGGCGATTACGGAGATGTAGGGACGGAACAATAGAGAAAGCTTGGCAGTGGGGGGCTTTGACCGAGCAGATTAGATCATGTTGAGTAACCGGTGTGAGACCAACGTCGAAGCGTAGCAGTGGGGCTGTGGCGCTTAGCAACTATATAGCTTCCATCTCTACCACATTCCTTTATTCCCTTTTTTTCTGCCCCCCTTTCCCCCTGCCCCGTGCACCTATTGTTACGCGCATTTAAGCTTCTGCGCTTTATGAGTGAGTTCCCACACTACTTTCAACACCCTTATATAGCGTGTTGTCTGTCAATCCGAACATTCCTCTTTCTGACCATGCCTGTAGCGACGTCCATATCCAGCACCTCGCAGACCAATGCCCCCCCTTCCACAGAGACCCATGTTCCCCTCCGGTACGGTCTCGCATCGCATCCAGCTCACCCGTCCATGTCTTCACACCGCGCTGTCGAAAGGTCCTCGCCGCCGGATGATGTCCTCGCCGTAGATCCCATATCTAGCCCACAAACGTGGCGACAACGCTTCGTCGCCTTCATCCAGCGTCACCGGTCACCGAAGAAAATTGGGGATGCTCCTGGCTTCCGCACGAGTCTGGTTGCCATCTTCAAGACGTCATGTAAGCTCTGGGCTCCATCGGCGTGTTCATGGAGCTGACGGGTGGCGGCGTGCGCAGGGCTCAATCTTTTGCTTGTTTTCATTCCATTATCTGTGAGTTCGCCGTTCGCCGTCTGACACGCCTGGCGTGCGGCTAACGCGTCGCAGTGGGCATTCAACTTCGCGAAACCCGATTCGCACACTATTATCTTTGTCTGTGAGTGTCCGACCCGCTGTGGCGTGTCTGACTGAAGTTGAACCGTATCCCGCAGTCTCCTTCCTCGCCATTATACCCCTTGCCAAGGTATGCGTGTCTTGACATTCTTCGTGAGCCCGTCTGACCCGTCAGTAGCTCCTTGCCTTCGCCACCGATGAGCTCTCTATGCGATTAGGCCAGACATTAGCGGGTCTTCTCAATGCCACGTTGGTGAGTGCTTCGACGACGGTCGTTCGGCCCGTTTGGACGTTGTACTAACGCCGTGTTTCAGGGAAATACGTGAGTTCGCTATTGTTCGTTCTAATTGTCTTATCCTGACTTTTGTTATTATAGCGTGGAGTTGATTGTGGCGGTAGGGATATTCTCTTATTTCGCTCTCTGCTTGTCCTCAATGTTCTCCAGATCCTCGCCCTCGTTAAGTGCCAGCTGTCCATTGTTCAATCATCTCGTGAGTATCGTGTACCCTTTGGCTGTGCGTGTTGTCAAACAGGGCGCACAAGCATTTCCATAAGGGGAATAACTCTGTTTCGGCGTAACTCGTTACCCTGCTGGCGCCCCGTTTTAAAGTTCGGCATTGATAGCATGCCTGATGGCTCACACATGTTGTGCGTCAAGGCCCCTGCGTGTGAGATGCGGTCGTTGTGCGATTTGTGGTGTACAGGTTTTGTCTCAGCGATTCATGCCGAGGCCGGCCCTGCTTTGTCGCCTATCGCCTCATTTGTCATTTTGTCAACTGAAATCCCTAACTGACATTAATTCACGCAGTTGTCGGTTCCATTCTTAGCAATTTACGTTAGTGACTTTCCCGTTCTCTTCACCCACTGTGTTCATTTCACTCACAATTGCTATGCAACAGTGCTCGTTCTGGGCATGTGTTTTTTTGCCGGTGGAACACGGTTTTCTGAACAGGGCTTTGGATTGAGTACGTGCTGCATCCTCGCATTTGCGTCATCTCGTAAAATTTTAATGAATTGCACCACCAGGCTCCACACAGCTCAATTCATCGCTGTTGACACTGAGCGTTATTGGAGTGTTGCTGCCTGCCGCATTCCACATGGCGGTCGAGCCCGACCCGGACGACCCGAGCCATGATCCCCTCACCAACCAACAGGAGGGGTCCGATATCCTGCGGGTCAGCCATGGTGTACGTGGCGCGACGGATTCACAGTATTTCGCGGCTGACCCGTTTTTATTACATATAGGTTGCAATCGTCCTATTGTTCAGTGCGTTGGATTTTTTGTTGCCCTGGTGTTCGTTTGCTGACCGGCTGTTGGAAACCCAGTTTACGGTGCCTATCTCTTCTTCCAGCTGTTCTCGCATAAGAATTTGTACGAGGACACCCATCCTAACGTGCAGAAGTCTGTCCGGTATGCGCCTCGTCACGAGAAGGCCAACACAGAGCCAGTCACCGAGAGTACTGTGAGTGATCCGGAGGCGCACGTTGAGGAAGAGGAGGAGGAAGAGAAGCCGCAAATGAGTGTCCCGATGACCATCGGGCTTCTTGTCGTCGTCACCGTCGTAGGTCTCTTTGAATTGTCTCCAGATCTCTCATGCTAAGCACCCTTTTGCAGCTGGTCGCTGTTACAGCTGAATGGCTCGTCGACTCAATTAACGGCTTGACGGAATCCGGTTCCATCAGCAAGGAGTTCGTCGGTCTGATTCTGCTCCCCATTGTCGGAAATGCTGCTGGTAAATGCATTCCATATCATGCCCATTTAGCCACATCTCAATATCTGTTACAGAACACGTCACCGCTGTCACCGTCTCCGTAAAGGACAAGCTCACGCTCAGTCTGGGCGTAGCAGTCGGATCCAGCATTGTAAGAGCATTTGTATCAGGCTGCATTGGGCACGAAACACTAACATATCGTTCCAACAGCAAATAGCCCTTTTCGTCATCCCGTATGTATTCCGCCCTGTGCTTCCATTCAGAGCTTGACTGATGATACCCGCGTGGGACGACAGATTCATCGTTACGCTCGGATGGATGATGGGCAAGCCCTTGACGCTGCTGTTCGACCCGTTCGAGTCAATAGTACTCTTCCTCGCCGGTACGCATGTGCCCAACTTTGATGCATCGCCACTCATTCTAATCCCCCCTCCCTCCCTCCTTAGTATTGACCGTGAACTATGTCACCCAGGACGGAAAGTCCAACTGGCTAGAAGGCATGATCCTGATGTGTAGGTGTCCTTTTCACTCTCCATCCGGGACGAATGTATTCTAAGAGCAGACGTGCAGGCCTCTACGTAATAATCGCTGTGACTTTCTGGTTCTACCCTGGTACGTGCTCTCCATCTCGGCTGGTACGAACCCGTACTGACTTCCTTCTTAGGCGTGGACCCCGCGGGTGTCCTCTCGTCGTGCCATTGAGAGGGTGCAAGAGTAGTGCTGGCGTTGCCGGCGACGGACCGTCCTTATGTACGCACTGGCCCGCGGCAGTTATACCTTACGAATCGGAACATGGAATTCGCTCGTCTATTATATCCAGGAACCAATAACCATAGCGAGCCGCGTGCGGACACTCAAATATATATCCATCCCTCTTTGGCCACTAATTTGCTTTGCTGTCTACTTATTCGCACCATACCGATACTCGATCCCGGACGTATTTCCAGCTGTAGCTCACGCTGTTTGACATTTTACAGAGAACGTACTGACTTCGTAGAGCCTGTAGCACCCACCGCCACCTGCAATTGTTCGCCAGGTACCGGTACGGACGGCCGTACGCATCTGTTGGTTTTGTCCCTGAGCGGTGGCCATTTCGTATCATGCATATGCTCTCATTCTTGGCCTCTCTTCTTGGCTTCCTTGGCTATCCCTAGCTGTGCAAAAACGTTCTGTACTATACAACCCCGCGTCTACGTCAGGATATCGCCCATTGGTAGTGGTAGTGGGAATGGTGCTGCAAGAAATAAAGATACATATACAGATGCCGGGTCGTAAGTAAGTTTTTATCCTCAGAGTTTCGCCTTCGGCGCATTTCCGCCGGCCAGGGTCGCTCCAGACGCGGTGAGCACGACCGCGTCGCGCTCCTTCACTTTCGTTTCTGTAGGATGTGCGCACGCAGCACGGATCAGCCATCGCACACGTAACCAAGGTCGCAAATGTGAAACCAGACGCACGGAAGATAACGCGGTTGCCCTCCTTCCACATCTCCGTGACGAGCGTCTCGCCTGGGTACACCACTCCCGCGAATCTGCCAGCCGCTGTAAGTCGCTAGTATATTCCGCGGCAGCCTCGCTACTCACCGCACTTTGATGTCGTCGAACGGCCCGAATTTCTTGAAGACGTGTTTGCCGGAGATACCCATAAAGCAGAGGCCTGCACACGCTCATTAGCGATGTAACTAGCCTGCTGCGGGACAAGACTTACCGTGCAAGATAGGCTTATCAAACCCGCCAATCGCAGCAAATTCAGGCAGAATCTGTTGAAGGTAACCGTCAAAAAAAGCACTCAGCGCATGTTTTTGAGTCACTAACATGCAGTGGGTTCGTGTCGCCACTCAAACTGCGTATCTATTGAGTACTTCCAGAAGGAACTATGAGCTAAAATGACGTACCGGTACAGAGCTGCCTGGGAAGGCACCGTCTTCTCCTCGACTACAGCGTCAGGCTGTCGCTTAGGGGGCACGTTTGCCGCGGAGGCCGGTCCGCGGTCTAAGAAAAGCGTCAGTGTTAGCGTTTTCGGCAACCTCGCCTCGCGCCTTACCTTTTCCAGAGCGCCTCCCCCCAAAGCCCCCTGCACCACGAATGAAGAGCGTGCTTTGGTTCTCAAAGACGACCTTTCCAGATTCATCCTTGGTCTCCGTTGCGATCGTTACAGACGCGGCCTTGCCCTTGTCTTGCGCCTCGAGGATTCTATGACGGTCGTCAGCGTCATTGTCTCCATCGCTGGAGTAAAGATAAAGAACTTACCTCGAGACGCTCACAAGCTTCCCGCTTGTTGGAATGGGTGCCTTGATTGCGAGATACTGCTCTCCGTGGAGAAGCTTTGCCTGCAGATGATGGGTTATGAACGCATGAATGCCAAGCCATGGCCCAAGATAAGCATTATAGACTTACCGGATTGAAGTTGGGGAGCCAGCCCAATGAGACACCGGAACTTGCAAGGAACTGCGGGATGACGCCAAACGTTGGGAGAGCTCCGAAGTCATCGTCGCCCTCGAATGTCCACTGGAGTTCCTTCTCGGTAGCGCCGATGCCCAAGTTGTACAGAATGACGTCTCGCTCGGTGAAGTTGTACTCATGCTCGTTCGTCTCGTCCTTCTTCGCTTCCTTCACGAGGTCAGAGTCCTCGGGATCAGCGTAAGGGTCGTCGGACCCGTCATCATCCCCGGAGTTGTCGAAGTTCGCCATGATCTAGGTAATTTTATGAGTGTGTACAAAAAACAGACAGGAGCGAGTACGTACGTGTTCCATGCCCTCCTGCGTCGATGCGGGGTTCGATACCACATCCTCATCTATGGTAAGGATCGACGTTCAGAAAACCGTCTCCATTTTACTACGAGACGAAAACTGACCGAAGTTGGTAATATCTTTCCACTTGGCCAGCACTTGCTCGGGAGTGTACGGCTGTTTGACAGGGAAACCGTATCCGCCGGCCTGCTGCCACCGGATCTGGGAGACCCAAGCACCAGAAACTTCAAATACAGCACCAGTGGTCTCTTCGTTTTCTAGCCTGGTCATCAGCACGGAACATTATCAACGAGTATGAAGTCGCAAACTGTACCTTCACTCGTCAGATATCCCATGATAGGAGCATAATGCTCCGACTGCCAACGTATGTTAATTGCCTCTACAAATGCGTACGAGAAACATAAACCAACCTTGAACGGCGCCATGTCATTCTGACTGAAACCATTTGACTGCATTAGTCCACTATACGATCTGGTAAACAAATGTCGCACTCACGCATTCTGAGAAACCATAGCGGCACCTGCAGTCGAGGCGACAGTGTTCGCCAGGATGTTGTACTTCCGACCCTCGATGGCCAAAGTCTTGGTGAAACCAATAATCGCGGCCTTTGCAGTGCCGTAGTTTGACTGCCCGACGTTTCCGTCTGTATTCATGGTCAACAAATGCCGATACGTGACGTAGCGATAAACTTACAGAGTCCGACAGCAGACGACCCGGTAACAATACGACCGAACTTCTGCTTCTGGAAGATAGGCCAGACTGCATGCGCAATCTACAGATGACCCTCGGTGAGATTTCATGCGAAGTGCAGGTTCATCAAAACCCACCTTGTATGCACCCCTGCTCAGTGGATTCGCAAATGAGTAACCGCTGGAGTCCACGCCTTCCAACTTACCTGAGCTGCCCAACGAGAACCTGGTCCCATTCCGCCTCCGACAGAGACGAGAACGGCTTGTTGTTCATGACGCGGGCATTGTACACGAGGACGTGCACGCCGCCGAATGCATCGAGTGCTGCTTTTACAATGGCCTCGCCTTCCTGTGCAGGATAAACAGCCGCCACTGCCTTGCCGCCCGCTGCGATGCTGCAGTTAGAATTGGAACACCTATATGTCATCGGACTCACCTTTCTTGATCTCATCGACCACCTTTTTAGCATCGCCAGCGCTGGCGTCATTCACAACCACGTTAGCGCCCAAACGCGCATATAGGTGCGCAAATGCCCGTCCAAAACCGGCACCCGCGGCGGTGACAATCACGGTCTTTCCGTCGTAGCGAATCTCGGGGGATGCCTGAGGGTTGGCTTTCAGGCTCTTCGCTTGCTCCAATTTCGCCTGAAAGACGCGCTCAGTGATTTGGCGAAGGATGAACTTGCACTGCCTACCGGGATATCATTGTCGACCAAGCTTTGCGGGCTGCATACAGCATAAGTAAACGAAGTGTCGAAAATGGATGGCGCTCACTGTTCGGCTCCCTCAAAGTCAGTGATTTCTTCCCACCGCTCTTTGATCTTGGGAAAAATAGGGGTCAATGCCAGGCATTTCGACAATTGTCACAGTTCATGAAGAGACCCACAGCTGAAGGGGTGTACGACTCATCCGTCTTGAAAACAACGCCTTTGCTGCGCTCCCAGCGGATCTCAGCAACATATCCGGCGCCGACGACGAACGCCTTCCCTGTTGCATCAGGGCCTTCAGGATGGGTCACAGCGAGTACGAAAGGTGCCACGAATTCGGGCTGCATGGGGGCCAAATAAGTCAGAAAATCCATGGATGCGAAGTGGTTCGTACCTTCATGTGTGCCAGGAAGTCAGGAGGCATGACGGTCTCAGTCATAGCAGACGCAGCCATCTGTCAGAAGTCGTGTTTAGCGATCCACATTCAGTGCAGCGGGAGAGATTACCCACAGGAGCGATGGTGGTAGCCTTGATATTATACTTCGCGCCCTCAAGCGCAAGGGTTTTAGTGAACCCAAACAGACCCATCTTCGCCGCACTGTAATTTGCCTGACCAAAGTTACCTGCAATTCCCGTATATCAACACCCATTTCCCAAGTGAAAGCAGTGAGCCGACCCACCGAATAAGCCGGCAGCGCTGGCGGTGTTCACGACGCGCCCGAACTTCTGTTTCTGGAAGATAGGCCACGCCGCCTTGGTGCAGGCATAGGATCCCTTCAGATGGACTTCGTAGATCTGGTCCCACTCCCTGTCTGTCATATTCTTGAAACTGAACGTAACATCTAGACGTCAGTAACACAGTCACAACGCACGGATTACGACGCACCCCTTGTCCCGCAGAATGCCCGCATTGTTGATGAGGATAGTGACACCCCCAAAGGCATCTAATGCGGTCTTGATTACAGCAGCACCATCCGTCACAGACGAGTTGTTCACGACCGCACGACCACCGGCTATGACCCGAGGGGCTGCACATGAGGTACGGGCGCGCCGACGCATCTCCACCGCACGGGGCACGCACCAGTTTCGATCTCATCGACGACCCTCTGCGCCGCCTCCTTGTTGAAGTCATTCACGACGACATTCGCACCGCGCGACGCAAAGAGCAGCGAGTATCTGTTAGTGGTCCCTCCGTGTCAGCGCACACGTCCCCATCCATCGACGTAGGACGCACGTCTTTCCGAGGCCTCCACCAGCGCCGGTAACAACAACGGTGTGTCCTTTGAACGAGAGCGGCATGGTGTGGTGATATAGAGATGGTGATTGGGATGCGCAGGAGGATGGGTGGTCTTAAGGGCTCGTGTGGGGGAACAGAGCAGAAGCATGTGATTCCCGATCTGCGTGACCTCGAGAGCATGACACATCGGGCTATTTGATTTTACCGCCACTGCACTCTGTACCGTGATTCTGCAGACTGTAGTACTTGCCGCTCAAGTTCTCCGCCTCTGCAGCGCAGACGGGCCATACGACGTGTCGCAACGTACCGTGGCCCGGTCACGTCCATCCCAAACTTCCATCTCAAACGCACAATCCCACAATCATGAAGAAGAAATGCAATGTTGATAAATAAAGACTTGAGGTGCTGCGCTCTGCGCCGTAATATCTACAGAATGCAGGTAGTAGGTACATGTCCAATGCCGCGGCCACGTGTGCTGTAGGTAGAGGGGGAGGGAATAAGATGCGAATATCGGAATTAGGCAAGCGGACAAAATCAACAACATATACAGCTAGAACAGTAAACACTAAATCGGGAGCGAGGATGCAAGACCTGGAATAAAAGCGCGAAACGAGAAGCAGGAAACGGGAGGGAAGAGAGTGAGGCAAAACAAAACGAAATATTCAGATCTGCTGTGCGCGGCACATAGGTGTCTGCAATATGCTTCGAGATGGGTAGATGAGAATAGGGGAGATAGGCAGGAGAGGATGGGGCGAATGGAGGGAGAGTGAAGCCGTGAGAGCATAATATCATGAGTGGGTCCATGCAGGCATATACGCGTGGGGCAAGGAAGGACGAACGGGTGCTTGGGCTGCCGCACTTTTGAAGTCAAAGAAAGAAGAGTGCGGAAAAAGCTTTGTGTGGATTGGGGGTAGGGGTAAATGGAATGGGAATAAGAAGGGGAATCAAATAGAATTGAATTGAGGGAATAAAGATGAAGTGGATGGTGCACGTGGGATCCGACAGCAAGGAAAGCAGGAGACAGACATGGCGTGGAGACAGAGAGGCATGGAGACATGGGGAGTGAATGGAAACAGTATTGTGGGAGATGCCTCGACGATAAAGTGGATGAGATAGTCAAACACTTGAGATCAATCTGCAATAACTTCAACATGGCGAGACTAGATGGACAACGACGATGGCAAAGAAATGAGAATGTAAACAGACAAACGATGGCAGACATATGCGATGCAGGGATGCGGGGCGCGAGAGCTGAGCGATGCATAGAGAGACGCCATGAGCGACGTTCACTCCATGAGCATGCCCTCCCCTTGGTTCGCCATTTGGGTGCGTGCCCAGTCGATAGCGAAGAGCGATGCCTTCAGGAACTTCTTGTGCGCGTACTTCTTGCAGACGTACTGCTTCTCGAAGCTCGCCTCTGTGAGTTTCTCCATCATCATCTGATGACCAGGGACGAGTTGCTCCTCTGTGAAACCAGAGTAGAAGACGAATGCTTCGTTCTGGAGAAAATGAAATAAGTTAGCACGTGATGGTCGAACCAAATAGTAGAGGGAATGTGCGGATCACATCACGGGACTGGAGCGCGGTGATAAAACGGAGAGCTGACACTCACCCAGTCTCCTCCCAGCATCTGCCTTGCGGTGTACATGCCGACAGCCGCAATCATGCTCGGCTTGACACGCACGAAGCGCCAGTCCAAGAGCGTCACCTCCGTCAGGAACTTGCTCAGCGTCCGTGTCTGGATGTCGTAGTCGTCAGCCTTGCTGATCTTGCGCATCCAGCTGTACGGCGAGCAGTAATGCGAGATCTTGAAGTCAAGGGTCTGCAAGATAATGCGCTCGCCCTTCAGAATCTCCTCACGAGTGAAGCCGTTTTCCGTCATGTAGACGAACTCCTCGACGGACGGCGCGAGAATCTCCTCGTACTTCGAGGCAATGAACATGGCCGTGACGCCGACAAGCTGAAGCTTGACGAGGGATACAACACGATGGGTGAGGAAGCGGTCGACGATGTTGATGGCGATCCACAGGGTCTCGGGCAGCATGTGGTACCGGAGGTGCACTTGCAGCAACCAGTCAACAAGTGTTTGGCGCATCGGCCAGCTGATCTCGTTCTGCGAAGCCATGTAGTCCGGGCTAGGCATGCAGTCATCCTGAAGAAGTATTGTCAGCCGGCGAACGTCGTAGAAGCAAGCAAGTCCGTACCTCCAACTCATTCATATACTCAAAAATCTCCTCTGCGTACTCAGACACCATTGCGGCGTCGAACTCCTCATTTGCCTCGAGCTGGAAGGCTGCGCGAATCTGCTCGATCTGCTCCTGCTGCTTGGACGCATGGCCAGGAGAGTACTCCGGCCAGATGTACTCCTTGGGGCCGACGTCGCCCTCGTCGTCGGTGATCTCCATGCCAAGCATATTCTCGACCTCGTCGTCAGCGACGAGGGCAACCTCGGTGGCAGTACTTGCGACTTCAATATCGTCGTGAACCTCCTCAACTTCCATGGAGTGTTCGAGCTCGTCCTCCTCGGCGTCATCCTCGGCGATGGGGGCCACCTGTGCAGGGGGCTCTTGGGCGACGACGCGCTGGATCGGGTTCGACTGTGGCCTTTGCGGGCGCTGGACGGCGCGGCTGGCGACTGTGGTCTGGGTGGTAGTACGTCCGGAGGCAACTGGTACGCGTTGCGGGCCGAGTGCCGTAGAGACTGATGGCAAGCGGCCCCGCTTGAGGCCGACCTCAGCGGAATCCTTGTCCTTGCCAGTGAGTTTGCTCAGTGCATCCTGTGTCAGACAAAGTTATGACAGGTGAGCAGGAGTGGCAGCCGCCTCGAAAAGGAAAGCTACGTACCTTGCGGTTGACAGCGGTGGTGGTGACCTCGTTCAACACTGGGCGTTGAACACCGTTCTTGGAGGTGCCAGCGGCGGAGTGGGCGTTACGGGCGAGGCTGATGCCGCTGGCCTGTTTCAATCTGCTTGTTGCGTTTTCGTCAGCGTTCTTGGATCGCTGGACTCCAGTGCGGTTGCGTAACGGAAGCTGATTGCGACGACGACGGAAGCAAAATAAGGCGACAGGTGAGTGTGGCCCACGTCAACGACAGACGAAACAGTACTCACGCGGTGCGCCATGTCGTCTGGAAAGATAGGGATAAGTTATGTACTGTGTAGAATGAATAATGTGTGGACGACGAAGTCGGGACAGTGCCAGGAGCGGGCGCCGAGGAGGATGGAGGTGGTAGGGAAGGAAGAGAGGAAGGGTGCTCCGGGTTTTGAGGGCTCGGGTGCGACCACGGGGGAAGTGGCAAGGAGAAGGAGAAGAAAACTTGTGGACAAAAACAAGTGCGGACGAGGTCAGCCTCTTGGTCCGTTTCACAACGCCCACCTCCAAAACGCGAACACACACGTGACGCGATAACACACACAAACATCGCGTCCGCCGCGTCGCGTCGCGTGACGCGTCTTTTCTTAATGAATCGCGCTCGTAAGCCGTTTTACGTTTTACGTTACCAGGCAACAGGCACTCTGAAACCACTGAACATACAGCTTTGACATCTACCAGCGTCCTCCTACAATTATCGTCTCTATTCCACTCGTCGCAAAGGCGGTTCGTTTGTGTAATGCGCGCAAAGACCCTATCATCGTTGGCATGGCATGGAAGCCACGCTAAGCGCGAGAAGCATCCGTAAAGGCGTCTTGATGATCAACAAGAGCCAATAACACCAAGAGAGGAAGCTGACAGCCTCGAGTGCTTCGATGCTCTTCGGGAACCCGCATAAGCACCAGCACGTTGTGCGGATGCCACTGCGTCCCGCTGAGCTGCAGAGATCCTCGTGTGTGCAGACATCTGAGTACGCAGAACACAGACGAAACACGACCGGGACCGGGATTCCACTATGATCCACCCCCGCCAGGCCGTTGCAGATCGCTCCATCGTCTCTGCGTCCAACTCATCGTAGGGCCCGCAGGTGTATTCGGGACCTTCGTGTTCTTGGACTGCATGCCGAGACCGGCCCGATGTGAAGTAGAACTGACCTCAAGGGGCTCGATGAGTCGTCGGCTTTCGCTGTCCGGGTCCGTTTCTGGCAAACCAAGAGCAGTCCCTGGCTCCCAGCCCTGCTTCATGAGAAGTTTGTGACCGACGTTCGTGACATTGAGAGGCATGGGTGGTGCGGATCGTGGAGGGGAAGGAGGTCGGGGTGGCGGCACGGGCATGGGGACTGGTTTCTGCCGTGAAGGAATCGGCGGAGGCATGATTGGAGGCATGCCTGGCATGTCGGGTGCTGAGGAAGAGTGAAGTGCCCGACGGCGTGCTGAACGGTCCACGTATCCAGGTGTGCTCTGTCCACTTGAAGGGCCAGGCGACGACGAATGCCGATTCAAGAGGTCACGCTTCAGAGAGGTCAACGCCTTCTTCGCATCTCTCCCCACGCCGACCTGTCTCTTCTCCTCCACCTCGTCCGGTTCGTATTTGCGTTTCTGCGCAGGGCCAGCAGCCGCGGAAGCCTTCTGTCTCGCATCGAAGAGTGGGATCTCGTCGCCAGGTGCTTGTGCAGATGCCGAGCAATCGACACAGGGTAGGCGTTCTTCATGCACATGCACCACGAACGTCGTGCTGCCCAAAATCAGCCTGTCCATATGCCTGAGTCGCCTGGGCACACTTGCCGTTCGCGGTGCCGACAGCCTGTCCCCTCTCTCGTCCTTCATGACTGGTCCCGTAGGTGCGCCCCGTCCTTCGCCGTCGCCCGACGCGACGAACGTTCCATGCTTCGAGCCCATGTCCACGATCGACCACTCGAGCCTGTCAGTGTCCCAGAAGATGGTCGCGTGCAACTTTGAAACCTCCATCTCCTTCAGACGCACGCGCGGCGTCTCCGACCCTGGTGGTGCGAGGTCGCGCCCTATCTGCACCTCGGTATACCCCTCCAATATGGCCAGTCTCCGCTTCGGAGGAAGAATAGATGACTTGTCAACGACGAGTCGGAGTGTGGGGCGGTCGCGAGAGTTGGATGTGGGAACATGGGAGGGCTGGGGTGCATCGGAAGTAGATGGGTCCTCTGTCCCGGGCCATTCGTAGGCTGGATCGTATCCCGGGGCTGGGTTTGCAGAGGCAATCGACTCCGATATCTCTCCGTCCTCCATCTCCGAGTAGTTCTATTAGGATAAGGCCAGCAGATTCTTGGGATGGAAGACGCGTGTATGCACCTGAGACCAAAAGCGATAAGATTAGCCATTGATGCATACGATTGCTGTCAGATGCACTTAGGAAGATAAGGTGCGTACAAGCCGAGGCGGTGATGCTAGTCTGCGTGTGTATGGTGCAGCAGTGTAGTTGCGCGTAGAGTAGCACTGTACTCAGAAGAGATTTGAAGGAGTCGCAACTTGAAGTCGGACCACGCTGTGAGCTTGCGTTACGTCATCTAAGGCAGTGATCAACTTGTACCATCCAAGCAGAACCACTTGGGCAAAAAAGAGATGAGGATGGCGCTGAACCCTCCATGTTTACGGGATACGGGTAAAGATATTTCAATGATTACTGGGTGGTACCACGAGGACAATACACCACGATGCACAAGCTACAAGTACAAAGAAACCGTATTCCTTCAATCAATCTTCTTTACGATGTTCATTTCCTGGTAGGCATTCAGAATCGAGCAAGAGACGCTCGAGAAATCTGCCAAACATGCCTGGTACGTCGTCTCCTTGCCAGTATTATCATTCCTGATGGTGAGGCGCAGAGGCTAAGAACTGATGTCAAGACAATTGAGACGGAAGCAGAAATTCGAATGACATACCTCTTCATCCTTGAGTACTTCGGTGATGGTGCCGGTTGAGTGGGACACATTATCGTCAGCGCCTGACAGAAGATGAAATCCGCAAGTCAGGACAAAGGAGAGCAGCAGGGGATTGTCGAAAAGTTACCGCCTACGGGCCTGTACTCAACATGGTCTCCTGCCTGGCATTCAGGACAGTAAATTGGAATGAAAGATACTGTAGATAAGAGAAAAGATGATGCGCACTTTGTACGGCATTATTCAGAGCGTTCAAAGTTCGGTGGTGGTTAGCGTTCAGTGGTTGTGAAAAGATGAGTGAGATGAGCGACTTGAAGACCATCGAAGGCGACCAGCGACCCTTCTTATACGCTGCAACGAAGGCCATGAGGAGCGCCAGCGTGATTTCATGACGCGCAATGGTGAGCAGCAACAAATGAGGTCGACGTCACGATGAGAGAAGAAAATCAGCGTTTATGTATTTCAGTCTCCAAATAATCCTCCCAAGTCTCCGTCCGCCGCAGGCGGCAGGGCAGGGATCCACAACAATGACGAACCTATTCTATTTCCCAATGGATCGCCATGTGCACATGTCCTTCCTGTGAGATCCAAAAGTGAGTTAGTCGGACAACGGGGATCACAGCTGGGGCGGGCACAGATGGGCGCCTGTTCTTTCAATGCCAGTCATTTATCCGGAGATAGGATCCAAACACTCAACATTGTCGTCAAAGGAGCCAACGAATTCTCCACACGACATAGTATTGCGCCAGAACGTTCGCGTCACGGTGGTAGGGGACGTCGGGATGTTTGGCAGTGTTTGTACTAGGATCGCCCGAAATCGGCGACGGCAAATGGCGCCGCGTCGGACGAGCCGAATTCGAAGGACACTCAGACGTCGCCGTACCGGTGTCCTCCTTCCCAAACAAAATGGAACACGATACAAGTCCTTTAACACATCCCGAGGGCGAAGACCTCTTGCAGGTACGTGCGGGCCCTCCCTCTAACAGCTTCCCTTTCTCACCATACCTCCCTAGGCCGCACTGGACATTGCGTTCTCCGTGGAGGACCTGCCGCGCCAGTCCGCAACCGCACCCGAGCCCACACCCGCATCTCAACCCGAATCTGAACCCGCACCGCGAGAGCAGCCCGCACCCCTCACCGTCGAGCCCACGCCGAGCGCGCCCCGCAGCGACACGGAGGACGCGCCCGCGTCAGCCGTGTCCGCCGAGGACTACGAGGCATGGAAAGTCGAGTACGACGCGCAGGTGGCCGTCTGGCACAAGGAGTCGGCCGCGGTGCGCGAGCACGCGGCCGCCGAGCGCGCCAAGTGGGAGAGCATCCGCGAGCGCGAGCAGCGCGAGTTCAAGACGGTGAGCGAGAGCTGGGAGAGCGTGTCGGGGCGCGAGGCGCAGGAGCATGAGCACGAGCGGGAGCAGGAGCAGGAGGAGCTCGGCGCG
>SEOQ01000517.1:0-20024 GCA_004679275.1 Dentipellis fragilis
CAAACAATCAAAGTAGAATCAGTTGTTGTATATGTTAGTATAACAATGATGTGATGTGTCATGAAACCAGATAAATAAAATGAAAGATATAGCTCTTGGCATAAGAACTGATTGAGAACATTACAAGTTGAATTATTTGAAGAAAGTGAATGCTTTCCCCCCAGCTGAATCAGATCTGCCGCACTTGTGACGGCCCACTCCCAACTAGTAAAAGATAGAACTGTGTGTATGGTAATATATGTGACTATATAGAAGATCTTGGAAGGTGACAAAACATAGATGAATTAGACCCTGCCGCTTGCTGGCCCACTCCACCCTAGTCTAGCAAGAGACGTATAAACAGTGTTCTCCCTCGATTTAATTTGCAGATGGGCTGGCGAGAAACAGCCGATGACCGCCTCATGGTCGGAGCTGAGCGCTGCGCTGCGCTTGGCTCCTGCGATGCGTCCTTGGATGGCAATGGGAACACAACATGCGAGACAGAGACACTTTGCAGCAGCTATAAAGGCAGGGACTTTCATTCTGTTGCTGTAGCTTCTCAGCAGACCTACTGCTTCGAGACTCAGACACGACCCGACGGGCGACAGCATGACCATTGGCTGCGGTTATAGTGACTACATGTGACTATTTGGCTACTACAAACACAAATCTCAGCGTGGCAACTGCAGATTCTTATGCAAAGCACTGTAAGCGCCCGGCCCGCCGCCAGGAACGTCTGCTGGTTCTACGGTGCTGATACACATCGGTGGAGATGGACCGCGGGTGCGAGGGTGCTGGTGCGAGGGTGCTGGCGAGGAGATGGGGCCGCGAGGACGCAGGGATGCAGTGATGCGGAGAGAGTGCGGGGCACGACTGGGAGGGTGAGGATGAGAAGCCGTGGGAGCAAATGCGAGGGCGCACGGCTGCAATGGCACAACTGGCCGACCGCGGACAGCACCATAATTGCGCGGTTGTAGAGGACCATGGTAAGCTTGACGGTTTCAAGGAAACCGGCCTTCGGCAGTAAATATTAATTGATTTTTGTTCCAAGGCATGGAATAATGGCGAGTAGCTCACATATGTATCACGTCCCATCCACAAGCTACCTACCGTCTATCGAGCTCTGTATATCAAAAAATTGTTATTCTGAAGAAGGTCGCTTTTTTCTGTATGCGGCCTGGCGGCCGACCTACCTACCTAACCCCCGGTCGGATATTTAGTTTCCGATAGGCCCTTGCATCCTCTTGCGCAGTGTTGCAGTCTCTGTCGTACACAGTCGATGTCCGGCTCACCTTCGAGAACAGACACCGTGTTTCAGTTGCATATTCTGCACAGAGCCCCCTCTCATTTCTGTTGAATGACATTCTTGCTACCCTACACCTTCCTCCTGGAACTGTTCCCTTGCAGCAACCACTACGGTACGACAAGATGCTGTCAAGGATCGCTCCATTTCTTGTCACTTTCCTTGCCTCCTTTCACGCGACGCATCCCATCACATGACCACAGCCACTGATCACATGCACACCAGTCCCCTTGACCCCTTATCTTATCTTATCTCATTCCCAGTCCGGACTTCACAGCTTCCCCTATTGTCTTCCCTGTCAGATCGTTCTATTGTTCTCACATGTTCCGGGCTGTGCCCATCACTGTACACTACTGTACCCATTCTGATTCCCTATTGTTCTCATTCTGGACACTTCCCTATTGTTCCCTGTCACATATATACCGCTTGTCTCTGTCCATAGTTCCCTAGATTGTCCATTTCGTCTACCTCGTACTGTACCTGGCAATACCAGCTGCACTGTGCCTTTGACCTCATCGGCACTCTCGTCCGCCTCACTCTCTCTCATACCCAGTCCGGTCGGTGACTTGGGTGGTTCTCTAGTCGTCTCGCACCAGTCTTGACATCTGGACAATCTCTCCTACACCCACCTCACCTCTTATCAACTCTTATCTGCTGTCCTTGCGACGTAAAATTCATGGTCACACCGCACTTCCAAGACCACATCTTCGACACCGTGCACGACAATCACATCCTAGCCCACCTTGCCATTACTGCACCGCTTAGCAGGATCCACGTCTGGGAAGAAGAAGACCTTCAGGAACACCTTCACAGCCACAACTACGGTTGGGAAGTAGACGGACAGTGGCTAGTCACTATCAAGTGGAACTACGGTAGTCATCTCAAAGTCCACCTGTACGTCCAGATTCAGACCACATTTGACATCGACTCGGAGACGTTCTCCTATGGCTATCGTGACACTCGTTACTGCCGCTTCAACCTCGATTCCCCTCCCCAGACGCCGCACTAGACCCNGNCTTCCAATTCCAGTCTTGCACAATTTATGGCATTGCTTTGCCGTCACCTTCACCACCACCATCACATCGCATCCGTCGCCCCATAGAACACGGGCATCACCCTCGATACACACCCTCGATTGGATCCTCCTCTCCCTACCAGCTGGCATCCCCGATCCCCGTACCCCATCGTGTTCCTACTGAGGAGTTGTCAGACGAAGACTTCTGGAAGCGCATCGAACTTGAACACCCTTGAACATTCGTCACCATAGAGTCCACAGCATCCGAAAACATCGACCCCTCTGACCTCCGTCGACAGACCGACCCGCTTCCTCTTGGTATCACCGAGCACCCCGGCAACCCAGATCACCTTCGTGTTATCACCCCGGCAGGACATCGCCGCATTGCATACAGCCACAGTGATGGCCATTTTGATCAGTGGTACTTTGACGAAGAACCAGATTTCCCGTACCTCATGCAGGACAATCTCGAGTTTGCAGCACAGGAACATCGTCGACTCCACCCNTCCCANGCCCCNACTCTACCACTGCTCCTGTCCCTGTAGAATCCCCAGAGGCTCTGCAAACCACACCGCATCGGGTACCCAGTGGAATCGGCCGCAAATCCAACGGGACTTATGCCACCTGGAAACAAGGTGCCACTGGATTTGTTCGAACAGCAGTAGGTTGGAGACCGAGGCTTTCAGACGATGGTGACGACTGGTTCTGGATCTCTAGCGGCATCTTCATCACCGACGATGAGCTTGCTGCATCATTAGAAGAGCACGCACGCCGAGCTGCAGCACAACAAGCTCGTACAGCCACCCTTCGTCCCCCTACCCCACCTGCCTCGACAAGCACCCCTACCCTTGTCACTCCCCCAGCTCCCATCGCACCACGTCCCAACACTCCTCCCCNGCCTGCTGCACCACCACCTGGCCTTTTTACACCAATCAAACCTCAACTGCCCCCTCCCGTCCCCACCATGTCTTCAAATCCTGCCCCCACCATGACAAGTAATGCCGAGATCAGCGTCAAGCCGGAACCCTTTGAGGGGGACCACGCCAAGTCTAAGGAGTTCAAAACGAGGATCCACTTGTTCCTCAAGATCAACCAGACCAAGTATGCCTCCGAGGATGCCAAGATTGCACTGTTCCTAGATCTGTGCCAAGGGCCCATTGCTGGAATTTGGGCAACACAGTGTGGAGAAGAGATCCTTGAGAATGATGACGTAGTTGCTGCAGGGAACAAACCAGACACAGCCGATGGAAAGCCACGGTTTGACACCTTCGTGAAGCTCCTCGCCAGGTTTGACTCAGACTTCAAACCACTCGATGATTCGGCTGAAGCCCAGGCGGCAATCAATCATTTGTCCATGGGAACTTGACCAGTCGTTGACTACATCACAGAATTCGAAGCCCTTTCTCCTCGCACCGGCTATGACGACATCGCCCTGGTCCACTTCTTCAAAAAGGGCCTCAACCGTGCACTCTTCGAGAAGTGCATGACCACGTACCCCACGCCCAAGGATCTCAATGACTGAAAGGGGCGTGCACGTGACTGCAATGCCCAATGGCTTGAGTTACAGCGCGAACAATGGGCACGACCAGCACGCAACACTACATCGAGGACCCTGGGCATGGCTGGCCGTACCACTACCCCTGCCGCTGCTCGGTCTCCTCAATGTGCAATCACCCTGACCAAGCTTTCCGAGCAAGAACGCCAACGTCTCTCGAAGGAAGGTGCCTGCTTCCGTTGCCACCAGAAGGGCCACATGTCGTTCGAATGCCCCCAGAATCAAACCCCACGTGTTGGAGCATTAGAAACCGGCACAGTACCGGTGGTAGCTCCTGCACCTCAAGCTGATACTCAGGCCAATGCCCTCGCCACCCCACCTGGCACTCTGGCAGTCGCCACACTGGCCTCATCCCTGCGAGCCTTAGGATCTGAGGAGAGGGAGGAGGCGCGAGTGGCATTGAAGGACCTCATTGAGCGTGAGGATTTTTAGATCGCCCCCCAGTCATGTTGTCTGTGGGTGGCCAAGGTTTCTCCTTTAATTCGTCCAATCATTTCGCTGTATTATCATCGCTGGTTCAACCCCATGAGCAAATATACCCATCTTGTCTGCGCATGTCCTCTGTCACTCGAACACGCCAGACACCCTCTATCTCACTGCAAACCAAACTTATTGGACGAATTACTGAAAGACAACTCGATGCCGAAGCACTACTCGACAGTGGTGCAGAAGGACTCGTCCTTCACCCCCGGTTTGCTGCTCAGCACAACCTTACCCTGACTCCATTGAAACACCCCTTCCCTGTGCACAATGTCGACAACTCAGAGAATGTCATGGGCCTCGTTCGATCCACAACAACCCAGACACTGCGAATCTACTCGCACAACTCGGATGCTTATCACCAAGAAAAGGTCCAGTTCTTTGTGGCTGACATCAGTGACTTCGACATTATCTTGGGCACCGACTGGCTTGAAGAGCACAACCCTGAAATTGATTGGCTTGCTCGCCGTGTGGACATGACTCGCTGCCCACCATCTTGCAAGTTGTATCGTCCACCAGTCAAGAACCTCGACACACGCACTGAACGTCACCAAACCATCCCCATTCCTGAGCCCACGACACAGTGCTTCATCGGTCCAGCCGCACGTCAGACCATACAGGTCCCCAAGTATGTGGTACCTGCTCGTAGAGTCCACTCAGTGCGTGTCTGCACATTCNGGTCCTCCCTACCACTCGGTCACCTATTCACCGAAGATGATGATGAACGTCCGGACGTTGACCCAGCCTGGGAAGGTGAGGGTCTCCACCTGGCAGGCATGCTCCGTCAAAAACCGAGTGCATCAGAGGACCCACAAGAATCCATGCTGATTCGCGCAGCATTCACCAATGCACAGAAACTTGCCGAACAGGCATCTGGACCCCCACAGGATAAATCCTTTGAAGACCTCGTACCTGCACCATACCGCTTGTTTCAGGATGTCTTTGACAAATCCACCTCGGAACGCTTACCCAAGCGTCACCCTTGGGACCATGCCATTGACCTCAAACCTGACTTTGAACCCAAGTCCTGCAAGGTGTACCCCCTGTCACCCAACGAGCAGACTGAACTTGACGGCTTCTTGAATGATCATCTGAAGAAAGGCTACATTCGACCGTCCAAGTCCCCCATGGCAAGCCCATTCTTCTTTGTCAAGAAAAAGGATGGCAAGCTTTGCCCAGTCCAAGACTATCGCCAACTGAACAAGGGCACCATCAAGAATGAGTATCTGCTACCACTCATCTCTGAAATTGTGGACAAGCTCAAGGGTGCTCGTATTTTCACCAAGATGGACGTTTGCTGGGGCTACAACAATGTCAGAATTAAAGAAGGCGATGAATGGAAGGCCGCATTCAAAACCAATCGAGGCCTCTTTGAGCCACTTGTCATGTTCTTTGGGCTCATGAACTCCCCGGCCACGTTCCAAGCCATGATGAANGAGTTATTCAAGGACCTTATTGACCTTGGGAAAGTCATCATCTACATGGACGATATTCTTATCTTCACTGAAACACTCGACGAGCATTGCCGCCTAGTCCAGCAAGTCCTACAACGCTTGCGTGACAACGATTTATTCCTGAAACCCGAGAAGTGCTCGTTCGAGCAGGCCTCGGTAGAGTATCTTGGTCTTATTGTCTCCCATGACAAACTCTCCATGGACCCCATCAAGGTGGCTGGCATTGCAGACTGGCCCGTACCCCATACTGTGAAAGATGTGCAATCATTTTTAGGCTTTGGCAACTTCTATCGCCGGTTCATCAAGGATTTCTCCAAGATCGCATGCCCGATGTTTGATCTCACCAAGAAGGAACAACCCTGGGACTGGACACCAGCATGTCAACTTGCCTTCGACCAACTCAAAACTGCATTCACCTTGTCACCAGTTCTTATCATGCCCGACCCGACCAAGCCCTATCTCGTCGAGGTCGATGCCTCTGATTTTTGCTACTGGTGGTATACTCTCGCAGAGGCAGATGACCTCTGGCACCCTGTGGCATACTTATCCAAGGCCCGTCTCTATGGGCANTCNGTGNNTCCTAATACTAAGTGTTTCCTTTGCGGGTTAGCAAAGAAGTTTATTCTACACAGAGACACTAACCTTTCTGTCCGAACAACTAGTCGCATCAAGCTAAGCATGTAAGCGAAGCTGAGGCTGACTTGGCGGCTAGTTAGGTTGGAGCACTGGTAAACTGCGTTAAGGAGTTGTGCCCCTGTACTCTGCAGGTTCCCCGGACTAGCCTTGGCCTCTGCAAATGCTAGTTCCCACATAATGTCTCTAGCCCAGGAAGTCAGCCTCGAGAAATCTGGCTTGTCTGTCTCGGATACTCCAGAAGAGCCGTGACGCAGGGGAGCTTTCTTCCCAGGAATGAAGCTGCTCCAAGCTCCCAGAAAAGCTAGAAAAGCATCCGTCTCCTGCGTTTCCGGCAGGAAAGGTTGGGCTAGGACGTTCCAGGAGGGTAGCTTCTTCGCCCCATGCTTGCAGGCCATGGGATCGGGATTGCCTGCAGGGTTGCCATCCCCTCCTGCACCTACCACCTGCTGCGGTTCCTCCTCCACTCGCTGCGGTTCCTCCTCTGCCTGCTGCTGTAGAGTTTGGAGTCGCTGACTCCGCCGCACAGGAACCTCTTCTTCGCTATCCTCCTGGTCACTGATTTCGCTCTCGCCTTCAGGGTTGTGGGTATACACTGGAGCCTCTGAGTGCATCCCAGGAGCAGACCTACCTAAATCCTCTAGAGATAGTGATTCCCTGTCCGGAAGCAGAGGAGAGTGGGAGGCTGCCGAGGCTGCGGAGGGCAGCAGGTCGGCGGCACAAGACGGAGACGGGGTAGACTGCCTATTCTGAGTGTCTTCCCAGCAAGCAGAGGGCGCAACAAAGGTGGGGGGGGGAGGGTCGGCAGTGGGAGGCGGGGCTGGAGTCAATAACCTAATCTGAGCATCCTCTGAGCCGGTGTGTCAGGTTGTGTGCAGTAGAAAGAAAGGAAGAAAAAGAAGGGCGTACGCTGAAGGTAGCCCAGAAGCTCTGTCAGATGCCGCTGTTCCTCGGGGTCCACCTGGTTTTGCAAGCGCAAGAGCGTACGCAGGTTGTTCTCCAGCAAGCTGCGGGAGACTGTGACGAAGCCGGAAGCTGGGTTGAAAGAAGACATGAGAGGCCCTCTGGCAGCAGCGTAGATCGGTGTATCCGGGTCTTCTCGTGAATAAGGGAGAGGATAGGAAGGAGCACTCCGGCAGGAGACGCGACACGTCGAAAGCGGAGAGGGGTCGCGATGCAACGCGACACGACGCGACGTGACACGACGCGCCGAGGGGTCGTGACGCAAGGCCACCGGTCCGACCTTCGTTCCGTCGGGCCGCAGCTCCGGAAGGGAGGTGGGAAACGGAGGAGTCCACTCCTCCGACAACCACGGGCTCGGAAAGACCCCGGGCCTCCAGGTCCCGAGGGAGACGAGCAGTGTCTCCAAGTTTTGTATTACTCGTTCTATCTACGTATTTACAGGGAGGTGACGTACAAAATAAAATATAACTTACCACCCGCCCCACGGCCTGCTTGTGCGCACCCCGCCGCTACACACCCTGCCTCCTGCCGCCTCAGCCCGCACCCGCACCCCATACCCACCGCTCAGTACTGGTACCCCCGATGGCACTGAACAGCTTCAATGCCACCGCCACTGCCCGCACCATTGGCCCGCCGTGCGCTTCATCAGCACCACTTACCGTTTACGCGACCACCCGCCGTCCGCCGTCCGCCGTCCGCCGTCCGCCGTCTGCCGCCCGCCGCCTGCCGCACTGCTGCCTCGCCGACCGCCACCTACCGCTTACCGGCTCACCGCTCGTCGCCCGCCGTTGCTCATCCTGGCGCTCGTCACTTGGATATGCACGTGGCACCACCGCACCACCGCACATGCTGCTCCCCCGCACGCGCCGTCGCTGTGCGCACTGCGACGTGCTGCCGCCCACCCGCCTCGCCACCGCCGCTCGCTTCTGCACCCTCGCTTGGGCATGCCGCCGTCGCTCGTCCTGTCGCCTGCACGCGCACGCGCCGCCGCTGCATGCACTGCCGCGTGCTGCCAGTGCTCCCACCTGCCCGTCCCGTCCGCACCGCTCGCTTCTGCACCACTGCCTGCGCACACCGCTGCCGCTCGCCCTGTCGCCTGTACGTGCGGCACGCCGTCGCAGCATGCGCTGCCACGTCCGCTCGTCGCGCCGCGACCACCGCTCGATTCTGCGCCGCTGCCCACGGACAGCGGCGCCACTACTGCTCATCCTGCCGCCTACACGCCCGCGCGCCGCCGCTGCACGCACTACCACGTGCCGCCTCACGCTCGTACCGCGTCTGTAAATGCACGTGGTCACGTCTACACCTGCACGCGCATGGACGGATGAACAAACGAGGGTACGTACCTGTACACCCTCACTTTCTCTGACCCGCCCTCGCTCGCCTTGCGCGCGCGCGCCGCTCCCTGTCCCCCCCGCCCGTGGGCGCGACTGCAGCTGGCCATTGATGTCGCCTTCCCTAGAGCGGGTGTCGTGCATAGTTCCTTGCTGACGCGCTCTACACGTGCGTAGCAGAAGAATCGGGCGGTCGGATGCGTCGTCGAGGCACATGGGCTCGTTGCTGTTGCGGCTCCAGACGTGCTCGAGTGCGTCTTGAGGGGAGAGCGCACGCGTTGCCACGTCACACGCGAGAAGGGGCTAAAGAAAGTAAGAAGCTGTTAGTTAAAGCCACATGGTGTATGTAAAGATGCAAAAAAGACGTACCAAGGTGGATTCCCCGGGCAACAGAGCCCAGAGACGACGTGCGACGTAGTGCAAAACATGAGAGAGAACGAGAAACGATGCGCGTCTCATATTGAAGACGATCACGTAATGCGCCGGCGTTCCCCGAGAGAGCGCACGGCCGCTGCTCGCCCACAGGATTACACGTCAAATAAATTGCCTTAAATAATATAAATAATAGGGTAGTGTCTACTTGTATACGACTATCGTGTCACAGAATGGCGAGTAATGTAAATTTGTTTTGCGTGAGACGTAGTGAAATCGACTCGCGATAAGTGGTGGAACGCACAGACGCGCCGTCCTGGCGCGGCGCTCAGAATCTGTATGTTTTCGGAGGTATTCTGAGCTCCTTTCGAAGCACAGGATCATAGACTCTCCATAAAATGTTTGTGGTAGGTATAAAACGTACTAGAAAGTAGGTCCCAGGCTTTTGGTGATTTTAAAGACCCTTATTAAACCGAGTTATATTCAAAATACCCAAAACAGCATATTCTGTTGGTTGTGAAATACCGTTATTTGACAATTATGAGCTTTAACATCATGCAATAAATCTAGTTAAATTTAAACAGGCTTCATGATACTCATAGAATGCTTCTGTTTGAGTGAGAGACGAACTGATACCAGGATAGTACTGCTGTAGCCACCCTCCAAGGTTTGGGAGTATGCACAGCCGCATGATCCTCGTGCGGGCGGTCACGAGTTTCGAGCAGTCACGAGCGTTCTCGAGCGTTCTGTGCCGCCGCGCCACGGCAGCTCGGCAGGTGCCGAAGCACGTGCGCGGCTGTGCATGCCAGCACCTCTGCCGTTTGCTCTCCTCCTCTTGCTCTCTCTCCATCTTACTACTCTTCCTGGTTTCCCTCCGTCGCCGCTCCCCTGCCCATCCTCACTCCGACTCCCCCGACACACGCATCCTCAAGGAAATCAAAACGTCTAGGTCTGCGCCGAGCAGCGACCTGCAAGAGGTCTGTGCGGATCGCTCTCCCCCTCCCTCATCGCCCATCTCGAGCTTTCGTCCGGCAATCCGGATGGATGCGGCGTGGGCGTGCGTTGTCCATGGCGCAAGCATTGCCTTGGGGATGGACGATGTGCTGGCATGCCAGCGCATCAACGAAAGGTGCGTGCTCGGGTCTTGTCGATGTGCGAGCGACGTGCGCATAGCGGTGGGGCCTGTCGGGGGAGGGATGAGGATGGTGGTACAGGGAGGGGTGCTGCGTGTGGGCAGGACCGACGGCAGTAGGCAGCAGTGCGGTGGCACCGTGCAGGCGGCAGGGCGAGCGACGGCCGCGCGAGCAGGTGGAGGCACAGAAGCGGGCGGCGGCGGCGGCAGGCGAGGGTGGCGGCAGCACGTGGTAGTGCACGCAGCAACGGCGGATGGGGGTGGTAGGAGTGAGTGGCGGCGGCGGCAGCTGCCGCCCCTGTATTTTATTTTACTTTATATCTTGTGGCTTTGGAAGTCGTTGTCTTGCGCGTCGCGCGCATCGTCTTATGTCGTGCACTTCGCGCGCCTTGCTCGCGCACGCCGTACCCTGTGCGCTCTGCCGGTGTGCGCCGTATCCCGTGTGGCGCGCCCGGTATGTGTGCCCTACCCGCCCGCGCCGTATGTGCGTCACGCCGCCCGCACCGTATCCCACGCGCCCCATACGCTGCCCGCACGCTGTACCGTGTGCGCTCCGCCGGTGTGCGCCATATCTCGTGCAGCGCGCCCCCGTATCTTGGGATGCGCCCCATGCACCACGACCGTCTGTACCGTATCCCGTGCGCCACGTACCCCGTACCCCGTGTGGCCCATCCTGCCCGCATACACAGCTGCAGCCTTCCCAAAAGCAGGCCTTGCGCGCGGTTGCTCAGTGGTGTAATCCCCGCGCGTGCTGGAGGAGTCGGGTGTGAGGAAGGGGTACTCGAGCTTGGCGGCAAGTTGCCGCCGCCGCTATTGCCGTACTCAGGGAGAGAGGAGAAATGGCGCGGCGCCACGTCACGCGCGAGAGGAGGCTAAAAAGACAAACAGTAGTCAGATTTGATTATAAATCATATGCAGTCGAGCAGAACAAACGTACGTAGGTGAGTGTCCTACGCTGCAGAGCCCGGGGACGAGAAGAGATGCGGTAGTAAAGACGAAAGGGAAAGAGTGAAGACGAAAGGGAGAGAGGTGACACGTCGGGCGCCCTGCTGGGGATTGGAAGTCGGAAGCCCTCTAGCACGCTAAGAGGGCTGCATCAACTTGGCCCAGCAGGCGGGGTTTGTGCAGCAGCAGAGGCGGCGAAGCCTGGGCCGCGCGCCAGTCGCAGCGCTGGTGTGCGCCGTTGAGTCCAGGTCCTCGGAGAGCTCGACTTGCAGAACGGTTAAACAACGAGCGACGTGGCTTAGCCCTGATGGGTCTGCCACCGACGCCAAGCGTAGTTGCGAAGCCCGACGGGCCTGTCACTGACGCTGCGAGCACTGATGCGCTCCGTTGAGTCCGGGTCCACAGAGGTCAAATCCGGGTCCATGGAGGTCGAGTCGAAGGTGAGTGCAACAGTGAGCGGCACTGCTGGCAACACGTGCTTATTTGTTGATATTTGCACAAGGTCACGTGACCGCGCTCGTACGCGCCGCGACTCGGAGGCGCGTTCGCCGCGACTTTGTTAGAAAACCTATTCCTACTCATTCGTATCTCTACCCTCCCCATGGCTCGCACTATTCAAAAGCCCAAAAAATCGACCTCGGCTGTTGCTCCTCGGAAGCATCTTCGCGAATGGGAGGATGACAGCGCTTTGGTCAAGAAAGTTAAGCAAGTCAGCTTGAGCGACGGCGAGGTCACTGGCAGGTTTGAGATTCCAGATGCAAAGGATGACCCAGATGCCGATGTAAGTGCCTTTCTTCAGTTATTGTTGTCATTACTTACTCATTTCTATTTTCTTGTAGTATTGTAATCGGTGTGACGACGGAGGTGCCACTCTCGTTGAATGCGACAACTGCAAAAGAGTTCACTGCAGCGACTGCGTGAACTTCAGTCTGTCCGATGCGGAGCTGGCAAACATATTTTATTTTTGCTTTCAGTGCCATATGGAGGAAGAGCGCGGTCAGCTGGCTAGGCCGTACGTGGTATGTTTCGTGCTTTGAATTGCGATGAATGAAAAGTGACACAGAGTTGCTGCATGCAGGGCTTATACGAGCGGACGGTGGACATTCATGGCAATGCCACTCGGGGAAAGCCTCTGCGGTCGACCCCACTGCGCCTGATTGGCCAACCGTCCTTAATTGCTTCGCAGCGCACGGTGACGGCTCCACTTGTCATCATCCACCTTCACCTCTCAACTTGCTTCACCACGTCAACCGAATTTATATCATCAATTGTAACGCCATACTTCAAACATCATAAGTTGAAGCGCCGCATCGTCGTGAGGGACATCAATTTCAACCTGGGAAGCAATGCAGGAAAGAAGGCTTATGCGACGGCCATCAAAGGTTTGTTAAAAGCCTTGAAGGCCATTGAGTAAGCCATCCGAAATTCAGACCAATCCCGAGAGCTAACTTTGAAGTCTGTTCAGGGTCTACCCAAAGGGCAAGACCCGCGCGCTTGTTGTGGTGTCCACCCACAGCGATGAAAACCGAGGAGACTTATTTGCGGAGCCCGAAGCCTCCCTTTGCCATGCAGATGTGCGTTCATCAGCGAGTACCTTGATTATACCATGCTCACACACATCCACTTCTAACCAGTTCTTTTCCTCTATTTTCCTTGCGGACCTCTGCGGCGCTTTTGGCAGCATTTGAGACCACGCATCTTTTCATGGTGTGCGGTGCTTTCGTGTCTATCCCGCAGTCCTTCAGGGAGCTCAAGAGAATGATCCACGAGTGCGCCCACCTTTCTGCTCGAGTCGATTGCATCTAAGCCTGACAGAGTACCTGGGGATCATTAGGTATAGGTTTGCAAACGTCCTCACCTTCACCGCCCCTCGACTCCAACCATGCCACGTGAAGCCCTTCCTTTTGCAGTTGATGGAGAAGCATTTCATCCAAGGCTATCCCCTCACCGACCTCCTGCCATCCATCCTGCAGGAGATTCCACCCAAATTTGGCCGCCACACCGGCATCATTCACCTTCGCTACAGCAGCCCCGCCCCGCTGCGAGTCCCAGAGCCTGGGAGTGAACCGGATAACTCTGCCAGCCCGATTCCGGACCAGCCAGGGGAACTGTTGGTCTTGGCTACAAAATATCAGTGGCATTCTGGAACCATTCAGCCATGGGGTGTTTACATTCCAGACCAGTGCCCAGCATGCCTTTGTTTGCGGAAATGGGACTTTGGCAAGCCTAACCTCAACACCATTCAGCCTATCACAGTCAGATGCAGGGGTCGGAAGGAGCTGCAGGCCGCCGAGAGTTTCGCCAAGCCGGACCCTGCTCAACTGCAGAATATGGCAGTCAAGAAGTCGAAAGGCCGGGACCGAGGGAAGGCCAGGCGCAAGAACAGAGAGAAGCTGCAGTGCCAGGTTGCAGATGCAGAGGCCGAGGACTCCAAGCTGGTGCCTTGCACCTACGCCGTCATCTGCGACCCTCCTGCCGCCGGGTTCAAGTGGGTGAAACCAGTCTCTGATCATGTCCAAGGAAAATGGATGAGTATGGATGTGTAGTTGTCGAGCAGAGCAACTGGCCTTAAGCCTGGTTGCCATAGTATTAGCACTTTTCTAGTGCATTTTATGCCGTACTTTTCCCGAAACTTCACTCGTTTGTTTTATTCAGGCATAGCTAGCATACAGGAGATAGTAGAAAATATAGTAATTGAGACGGGCACCGTAATGTTGGAATTAGGATTCGTTCGATTGGTTCGTCGTGTTCTTTATTTGATTCCATTGTTATATGTTTCATTTCATTCTTGTTCCCTTGTTTGTGACTTACCGTGCAAGGTCCGTTTGACGTCGTCAAGCGCAGCGCGCAGTCCTCATGCACACCTGCAGCGGCACTCACGAACTGGGTCATGTACCATGATCGCCTGTCATGGGCACTCGGTGCACGTAACCTCGAGTCCCACCTCACGAGCGAGTCGATGCCGGCGACCTACGCCTTAAGCGGCACGCTCGGAGGAGTCAGCGCGGGGCAGCGCTGGACTATGGGCGAGGCCGTCATCAAGCAGTACATCGCGGTGTCGGTTCCCGACACGATCTTCAATCGTATCAAGGGCGGGGCACGGGCGAAGGACGTGTGGGATAGTTTGAAGAAGATTTTTGAGGGGCGGTCGAGGATGATAGTGGTGGATTTGCGGAGGAAGTTGCAGAGTCAGAAATGCGGAGAGAAGGACAACGTACGCACTCACTTCGATGACCTCGCTGATCTACGTGAGCAGCTCACTGCAATGGGCGACACGATCTCTGAGAACGACTATACGACGATTCTCCTCGGCTCACTTCCCTCGACTTACGACTCGACCATCACGGCCATGACGGCCACTGCTGCGATCAATGACAAAGAGATGAAGCCGGACTCCATCGTCAAACTCATCATGGACGAGTTCGAGCACCAGGGCATCAAGGATCCGAAGTCGAAGACCGACTTGGAGGAGGCCTTCTCTGCTGATGCTGGACAGAAGAAAGGCGGCGGTGCGCGCAAGCGGCGCGACATCGACATTGAGTGCTTCAATTGCAAGAAGCGAGGGCATGTGAAGGTGGAGTGCTGGGTGAAGGGTGGAGGAAAGGAAGGTCAGGGGCTGGATAGAGGGAAGGCGAAGGATGGGAAGGATAGGGAGAGCACCGCGGTGGCTGAGGATGAGGCTTGGGCGGCGATGGGTTTGGAAGAGGTTGAGGTTAGGGAAAAGGAGGCCAAAGAACAGCAGGACCCGGCGGCTTTCGCAGCGAGTGACGCACGCACCGGTGGAGGAGTCGAGAGCGAGCTCTACGACTCAGGCGCTACCCGGGCGAGTCATGCGAGTATGCGAAGATGACGAGGAAGACAATTAGGAAGGAACGGGCTGGGCCGCAGGCGAAGGTGTTCGGGGAGGAGGTTCATTCGGATTTGTGGGGTCCCTCTCCAGTGCGTAGTCTCGGCAGATGGTCCTATTATGTCTCTTTCACAGATGATTACTCGCGCTACACGCGAGTCGACTTGCTTCGCACCAAGGACCAGACGCTGGAGGCCTACAAGGCATTCGCGGCGTGGATGCGTACTCAGCACAACGCGAAGATCAAGCACTTCCATTCGGATCATGGAGGGGAGTACACCGGCAAGGACTTCGAGGAGTTCTTATGGAGCGAAGGGATGGAGCGACGACTCACGACGCACGACACGCCGCAGCACAACGGAGTCGCCGAGGCTCACAACCGTCGACTTCTCAAATGGGTTTGCGCGATTCTCCATCACAGTGGTCTTCCGAAGTCGCTTTGGGGCGAGGGGATCATGTTCACGGTCTGGCTCAAGAACCGCACGTCTATGCACGTTCTCGGTAATGTAACCGCTTACGAGCATGTCTACCGCGAGAAGCCTGACCTTTCAGGGTTACTGGAGTGGGGGCAGAAGGTTCGGGTTCATGACGGGACAGGGTCGAAGTTGGACGGGAGAGCGGTTGAGGGGCGATGGGTTGGATTTGACAAGGACAGCACACACGCGCATAGGATCTATTGGCAGCACAAGCACTCCATCACCGTCGAGCGCGACGTCAAGTTTTCCCCCGATGGAGCAGAAGTCCACCGACTCGTCAGCCAGTCAGCCCGAGGGTGCCGCAGCTACGACAAAGCAGCCCGGTGCTCAGCAAATGACAGCCGACTTCGACAAACGCGGCCCCCGATTCATCTGAGCCACCCGCCGCACCACCTACACCCAACGTTCGTCCATCGTGCATTCCGAAGCCATCGGCCTACGTCAAGCAGATCCAGAGCGGCGAAGGAATGACCAAGGGCCGTACGTGCAAAGGGAAGCCCGTCGGACCTGACTTACCGAAGGGTATGCGGCCTCAGGGGGAGTCAGCCTCGGTCGCACTCGACGACAATGCGGATTACGCGTTTTCAGGCCGACTTGGAGCACGCGCTTGGAGCAGCAATGCAGGATGCGGAGGGCCACAATCCGAAGACGCTGGAGGAGGCGTGCTCACGCTCGAACTGGCCGATGTGGAAGGAGGCTACTGAAGTCGTTGTATGGCCTGAAGCAGGCGGGCAGTAAATGGTATGACGCTCTCTGCCATCTTCTCGCTGATGTCGGATTCTGTGTAGCGCAGGCAGACCCAGGCATTTTCATTGCACGCGTCGACGATCACATCACCATCCTCGCCATCCACATCGATGACAGCACTCTCACGGGCAGTTCGCCTGCGCTTCTTCAGTCTTACAAGGAGCAGCTCAACGCCCGCTATACTCTCACAGATCTGGGGCCCATCCATTGGCTTCTCGGCATCAAGGTCACATGCGATCGCGATGCCCGCACCATATCACTCTCGCAGACATCCTACATTGACTCTATCCTCGCACGTTTCAATTTTGTCGATGCCAAACCCCTCAGCATGCCGATGATCCCCGGAGTTTCGTATTCGAAGGACGACTGCCCAACGTCACCTGCCGATGTAGCGCGCATGTGCTGCGTGCCTTATCGCGAGGCGATTGGATCGCTGATGTACGCGGCCGTCGCCACTCGTCCCGACATCGTGTTTGCCATATCGACGCTTTTGCAGTTCCTCGACAACCCGGGCGAAGTCCACTGGGAGGCCGTCAAGTGCGTTTTTCATTACCTGGCAGGAACGAAGACTCTCGCGCTGACGTTTGGAGGGGAGGAGCACGAGTTGGTGGGATATACGGACGCGGATGGGGCCTCGCAGGAGCGTCGGAGGGCCATCTTGGGGTATGCTTTTCTTATTGACGGTAGCACCGTTTCTTGGATGTCGCGCAAGCAAGAGCTCATCACGCTCTCGACCGTGGAGGCCGAATACATCACGGCGACGCATGCCACAAAAGAAGGCAACTGGCTTCGACGCCTTCTCGGCGAGATCCTCCCGCCTTGCGACTCGCCAACCACGCTCTTCTGCAATAACCAGGCCACTATCAAGCTCGCGACAACCGACAACTTTCACGCGTGCACGAAGCACAATGACATATGCTATCACTTCATTCACTTCGTAGTCGACGACAGCACGTTCAAGATTGTCTATTGCCCCACGGAGGAAATGGTCGCTGACGCACTCACAAAGGCCTTGCCGAATGGGAAGGTGAAGCATTTTGCGGGGGCACTCGGACTGTGCTCGGCTTGAGGGGGAGTGTTGGAATTAGGATTCGTTCGATTGGTTCGTCGTGTTCTTTATTTGATTCCGTTGTTATATGTTTCATTTTGTTCTTTTTCCCTTGTTCGTGACTTACCGTACAAGGTCCATTTGACGTCATCAAGTGCATCGCGCAGTCCTCGTGCACACCTACCGCGGCGCTCATCGCGCCGGCTCACCACGCCNTGGTCTACATGTGATTATTACTTTTGTTTCTCTGTCTTACCTTTGTTCTTGGCTACCACAGCCTTCTAATCTTACGGTACTGGTCTTGTTACAGTGTCTTAGTATTGTCTATTGCAACAGGCTCTCGAATGTACTTATATACAAGCCCGCGCGGCCTGAATCATTATCGAGTTCGACTCCCATCGTCTGATCTCTCATCTTCGTCTTGCTCTCGCTNGCCTCGTCTCCTTCTCTCGCGCTCCGCCTTCTCGTCTGGTCTTCTACCCGCGCGCACTTTCTTTCGACACTACGTANCAGAGCAGAAAGAGCACAAAGTGAACGAAGAACGTACAAACCGACGTGGGTGACACTACTTCAAAACACGTTACGGCTTCTTGGTTCTTACAGTGGAAGTTTGGTGCACCCAGTTTTAGCACTCGCGGGAAGGAGGGCAAGAATGGATCGCACCAGACTAAGTTTGTTGCCGCTCGGGCTTGCAGGTGCGGCACTCGCCTCTATGCACCCTTCTCCACCTGATGGATTGTTCATGCTCTGGAACTGGCATGCTGATGCACTCCAGGATGCCGACACAAAGTTCGGCTGGAACACTTACAGCGACGTCCCACATAAAACAGGCATTCTGCCGAAGCCGAAGCTCAGGTCGATGCACCCACGTGCAGTGTGCAGTCGCTCCGGTGTGACAGCATGAGCTTATCATTTGGTACAAAGAGGGGTACGTGCAGATAGGGCAGGACAGAGCTTGTCCGCCCTTGGGCAGTCCCCGGAGCCAGTCTAATGGCTGCAGCAGCCTTAGTTAGAGACCACATGGGAGACGACAATGCTTCTGGCTTTTTACTCACTTATTTAAGAAAGACACTGACTGCGTGTCCGTGTATGGCGTCGTAGTCCTCCACCTTCTCCTCCATGACTATGTTCCGGCCTTGAAAGTTGAATTGTAATTGCGAGAAGTGAAAGCCATAATCATGGGCAAATTGACTGCAGGCGCCCCCCCAGGTAGCCCGAGTATTGACCTTGGAGTAAAATAATTTGCATGAGTCTCCGAAGAGCCTCCAGACAAGCCCTATATTCTCGTTGTTGGTCTGGGGGGCAGGGTGGTAGAAGGTATCTAGTTTCATGGTCAGGCTGCACATACGTCTCAGGTAAGATCTTGTACGCTTACCACAGACCTCTTCTTGGTCCAAGATCCATACCGTTTCGCCCTCCTGGACGTGGTTGCGGAGTGGCTGGTCCAGATGTACCTGCCTCCCCTTGCAAAACAGCCAGCACATCTTTGGGTCTGCCCTGGCCCGCTCACAAGCTCCGTTGAGCACGTCGCGCCACAAATTGGAGGGTTTGGCTTGGACGTCGCCCTGCAATCCGTGGGAGCCAGCAAAACTATACCGAAAGACGAAGGGGAATTCTGGGGGAGGGGGGGCGCAGACGACTAGGGCTGGATTGTCCTCGCCCACCTCTGGGGAAACAGATTTATGGGAGCCGCTCGAGGGAGATTGAGGGGCAGGCATGTGAGCGGAGGGGTGGGAACCCACGGACTGCACGCCTTTGGTTCCCGCGCTCCGAGCTCCGAGCTCCGAGTCGGAGCTCCAGCGGGCCGGCACAGCAATTTGGATAATATCTGATAAGATTCGGGTTCTTGTATCTACATACAAAGGAACCATTGAGGATCAATGGTCCGCGGGGCAGCTCCCCGACGTGCCAGTTCCGCTACAGTCAAACGATTCTTTTGCTTGATCATCTCATCCAAGAGAAAATCATACCGATCTTCCCGCATCTCCCGAACCAGTGAACGAAAGCCTTTGAACCAGGCATTGGTCATCTCTGCTGCAGAAGAGTTGAATCGCCAGCGACCATTTTCACATAGTTCTGGAAAGCGGGCAGGGTTGCAGTGGAGCCCACAAAATTCGTCCGAGATTTTATGCTTGCTGTTCATGTGAAAGACATCAACAGGAAGGGCACACAGGTCGAAGTGGTGATCGTTGATAGCAAAGAGATGTCTTTTGAGCTGGCAAGCGTTGTCGTAGAAAATTATCCGGGGAAGGGAGCACGTAGTCGGAAACAGGCAATGGAGAAATATCTGATAGTCGTCGATCAGTAGTTGAAATCAAAACATGAGACTTCTACTCACTGTGGCCCCATGTACAGCCTCAGAGCCGTACATTGTCATGCGCCCCAAGATGACACCGCAAGTTGCTACGCACAGCTGCTCGTTGTGGGTCCAGCGGCGACCGAAGCGTGCACGGGGCTTGGTATTTCCTTCTTTTGCCTTACCTTCGCACTGGCCTTCCGCCTCGTCTGCCTCGTCCACCTCATCTCTGGAACCCGATACAAGAGGGTCTGCCTCGCTTTCTACGTAGGAAAGCCCATGTTGCTCTAAGCGCTTTTTAAGTTGGAATAGGGCTGACCGTCGTTCTGCCCCATTCCTCTCCATTTCCCTATGAAGAGGCAGGGCACACGTCTTGAAGCCCTCAGAGGCAGCATCCGTACAGTCTACCACGCAGCACTCCTTTTCAAGATGAGTGTGCTCAGGG